>JACXGJ010000548.1:0-45396 GCA_016801105.1 Esox niger | reverse complement strand
TTTGACAGACCATCCAGAGTCCCGGCAAATGTTGAAAATTAAGATATCTTATTGTTTTTTGAAAGATATTATTTAAATTTGATGCCGGTAGCACATTTAAAAAAGGGTGGGACAATGGCAACAAAAGACTGGAAAAGTTGTGTAATACAATAAAACAGTGGAATATCACACAACTAATTAGGTCAATTGATGGGTACATGATTGGAAATTAAAAGATCATTCCAGAAAGGATGGGTTTTTCAGAAGTGAGAAGAGGGAGGGGTTCACCACACTGAAAGACTGCGTGGGCAAATTGTGCAACAGTTATACAATAACATTTCTCAGTGTAAAATGTAAGAGTTTAGGGATCTCATCTATGGTACCTAAAATCATTAAAAGATTTAGAGAGTAAGGAGAAATCTCTGTATGCAAGGGACAATGCCGAAAACCAATGTTGGATGGCCGTGATCTTCGGGCCCTCAGACGGCACTGCATTAAAAACCAAAGTGGAAATGATATGGTGGAAATATCTGCATGGGCTCAGGAACACTTCCGAAAACCATTTTTTGTGAACACAGTATGTATCAGCATCAGTTTCAGTCCAAGTCAGCTAGTACATGATAGTAGATATATGGATAAAATGACTAAACTGAGTTTTGATTCACAGCAAAATACAACAGACACAGAATACCCACCCTGGCCCAGGCACAGCCCATCGTGGATTGGGTGCACACCCACATAACATAAACAACACAGCACTGATTCAATTATCAACTGGTGTTTATGGAACATAAATTCCAGGACTGATTAGATTCTGTTTTCTTCTTTTGACTTGATCAAACATGACCAGCATGAAACTGGCATCCTCCGTTACTCTGAAATTGGACTTTGTATGGCCACTCCTTCCTTGTCTGATCACTGTCCTTTGTTGCCCCTGTTAAAGCTTTTTTAGATGTGTTGCTGGCTTCAAATTCAAGGTGGGTATACTGTATATTTTTCAGGGAACCATAACATTTTAAGTTCCAACATTTGATATGTGGTCTCTGTACTATTTTCTATTGAATATAAGGTTTAAAAGATTTGCACATCTTTGTATTTAGTTTTTATTCTCCATTTTACACAGCGTCCCAACTTTGGAAACAGTGTTGTATTTTGTTGAAGCATCTTTAAAAGCATGTTTTTTAGCAAAGATTATCTTGAACGCTATACTGTATGCTGAAATGCATTGATCAAACCAGGTAGACAATTAGTTTTTTGGAATTTTTGTTTTTGTTTTAGGATCGGATCCTAATTTACATTTAATGCTATTAATTATTATCTAAAAGGCAAATCTAAACATTTGATATTTGGAAACAAGCCTTGTACACTGTCTCTCACTATCATAAAGACCTAATGTCTAAATATCTGAATGTTTAGCTATAAAAAACAACTTGAAGTGCTGTCTGATATCATGCTGGTCATCTGTGAATGTCTGAACGTCTTGAAGAACTATTTGGGTTTAATTGCCATGTACTCTTTAAAATCACCAAGTGGCACCACATGAGGACTGGCCACCATCCCTTGGAACCTATTTTGTAACTAGGTTTCTTTTTAGGTCAGTGCCCTTCTAGGGGGTTTTATTAAGCCATTATGTTTTAAGAATTGACCCTCACTCTGTGGCTTCCTCCATGGCTTGGATCAGATCTTTCTGTCTACAGTACATAGCTATGGGTTAGTCCTCGAAAGTAAAGTGATTGTTCCTTTAAAGATCTCAGGTCTCTCGGTAAAAACAGCTATTTTCCCTGTTCTTCAGGGAAGGTTACTGATATTGTATTAGATTGGTCACCTCATTACATCCACCTCAATTTTCCTCTGATCCATATTCAGTGATTTCTCTGTTATTTACCTCTGTTTTTCTTCACACTCCATATGGGTCTCATGTAGAGAGTCTGGTATTCCATCCATCACAACCTTATACCTGCTGCCATTGTTTTTCTACAATGTTATAAATTATTCAGAATGAGTGTTGATGTCTTGGATAAAACTGAATCCTTGCTGATTCAGTTTTAGCAATGTTTTTGGTGTTCTTTTTTGCTTCAGACTATCCCTGGGAAAAATGCAGACTAGTCTTTAGGTCCTGGACAGAACTGCTCATATTGTCCATTATTTGGCTTGCTGAGTCTCTCAGTTTTGAACAAAGCTCTCCAAGCTATTGTGAAGCAGTTTTTACTTCTCTTTTTAACTATTTGTCTGTTAGTTACATATATCACCAGCTTAAGCGAAACACTGTTCTCGCGGTCCTCTTCTTTGGCTTTGGGTGGGTTGGCATTTAGTGGCATTATTACAACGTAGGCGGATGTTGGTTTACCCCTTAATCTCCGCCCCATTCAGGTCACACCAAACACATCCTCACACTAATCCCCCTCTGTCTCTCTCAGTAATAGTATATTCCGGCTCAATTCAGCATTCCATGTTTTTTTTTTTTTGTCTCTCTAATATGTCCCTAACTGCCTGCACTTATAAGCATTTGGTGTACCATTACACATTTCAAAAGTTTGGATTATTTCAGCATTTTCAATGTTTTTATGTCATTTTCTCTGTTATCAGAGGTACTTATGAATACAATTTCTTTTACACTTTATATAAGCTCTTATTTAGGCTATTTTGGGTATTCCAAGAAGGTTCTACGACTAGAGATGTATGTGACCTTATGGCACCCAGTGAAATCACATCCAGTAAGCAGGAGGAGAAAGATGGAAGTCTGTTAGAGCATAGGGACTTCTCTAGGGTCATGTGACCTGTATGTCCGACACTCTGGCACCAGTGTGGCTTTGTGGTGAAGAGATGCTGCTGTGGTTGGAGTCGGTGAAAACTCATCTGGATCTGATATTCTCAAGTCCTTTTTTGTAATGCATTCTTTTTCCACAAGCAACTGCACAGTTGTATGTGACACAACTGATTTTTATATCGTATTTATAATATAATATTTATCTTCTCTGATTGCTTCATGTTAACAGTACTTCATCTTTTTCATGTTTTACCTCTTCGGTTTCTGTAGGGGAGTTGAACAGCTGTAGATGCAGGCATCTAATACCAATTCATATAGAACCACACATAATATCAGGCAATGTTGGAGCAGACTGAAAAGCTATTGAAATGCAAATAGACTGCTGAGGCAGTAGCGGCTTGGAAAATAAATTGGCTGGGATGACAATGCAGGTAAACCACTCCAGTTTGTCAAGAAGGGCATGCTTTGTCATTGAACAGGGAATGGATTTCAATACAAGTGCTACTTCTATACTAAAAAAGAATGATAATGATAAAAAAGAGGAAACGGGGAAATAAAACCGGCACAGACAGTACACAACTCTTGTAATAAGATTGAGAAAGCGCTGTAAAGTTTTCACTTTTTAGTTTATTGCTGTGTATTTTCTAAGGGGCCCCTTTACATCCGTTGTTTTATGGTAGTCCATGAAAGTGAGGGATGTTTCCAGGGTGTGTGCGTATTGTTACAGTGTGTGTGTGTGTGTGTGTGTGTTGCTGGTGAGGTTGGCATGCTCAATCAAGGGGACCCTGGCTGAAATGGACGGGAGGCCTCATCGAGACCCGAACTATAATAAATTACCTACAAGTGCTGCAGAACAATAACACAAAAAAGTGTGAGCCATCCATTTCGCCACCATTTACAAGAAATCAATATCAATACTTAATGCAATACGGGTGAAAAATGAGCAGAGATATAGCGGCATAATACAACCTCAAATGAAAGACCTTGGAGTTTTGCCCTCCCTGGGGTGGGGGTGGGGGGTGGGGGTTACTACATGTGTGAGGTGTAAACCATGAGGAGTAGAAAAGAGAAAGTGTTCTGTTACACAGAGATGCTTCTCATCATGTGTCATTTCATGCCTACATTCTTCTCTTTGGTTTGCAGTATCTTTCATAGAGCTGATTGTGTTTTCATGAACAGGGTGTGTATTTCATATAACTGTTTGTTTCTTTGCAGAAATTGTTTGTGCTTAATTGGAATGGTCATTGTGTTAAAAGCCTCTCGAAATGGTGATTTGGGTTAGATTCCCTAATGTGTTGGGGTTGAAACTGCTCTTCATCTCTTTTAGTAATAGTTGTTGAGTGAAAGTAAAATATTTTACATCTTTCAGCTCATTTGGTTGGAGGTGTAGTTAAGTGGAGAAATGTTCCCGCATTGTCCACAGTACACTGTATTTTTCAATTCCTTAATGTATTGTTTAATCACTTACCATTCCTCTCACCAAAGTGTCTTCTTAGCACACTGCTGTGTTTAGCAGAACCTAGCGGTTCCAACATTAGGTGCAATACAGGCTTGATTTCCAAAGGGAACCAATATTAAAGTATATGTATGTAGTTTCTCTTGATGACTGTATATGCTAAATTACTCAAATGTAGTAAGCAGATGATACAACTGTAAACTTAACCACTGCCTTCTCCAAGCCAAACCCCAGATTTATTATAGTTTGTTAGGGGTTGTTGTTGATGATGATGATCAGCCCCAATTTAGTCTGTGGATTTTCACACCAGTAGATGGCACTGCAGCCAAGTCCTTAGCAAAGCCAACACTTCCCCACTTCCACCTGCAGACTCCTGTTGCCAGAGAAAAGTAGAAGCACTATGGGTTCATTGTCTTGTTGTTTTCTGAAGCCAGATGCAATGGAAGATATGCAAAGAATATCAATATGCAATATGCCTGCCTCTGAGGATGGCTATTTGTTTCCACAATCACTTCTAATTTCCTATAAAATCAAACCTTACTCAAATTACATTTTATTCCCAGAACACAAGTAATGCCATGATAAACCAAAATAAGAGCCTGTATGTCCTTAGATATGTTGATATTTATTTATTGTGACATTGTTTGGGTTTTCTGAGAACTGAGCGTACATGATTTAACATCAAGTCAGCCAGCTAAGAATTATCTAAAGGTGAATAAAATCAATTAGTCTTTAGAGGATAGAGTCTTTTGGTATTGTTGGCGATTGGTGTCATGTTCCAGGAGGAGGCTTTGTCACTTTTAAAGTTTGAGTCCCTTGGAGAGTAGATAAGTGTTTGTTGGACTCAATAGAAAGCACAAAGAGGTTAGATATTCTTTCTGACTTGCATAGTTATATCATAATTTCAGTATAAGCTGTGGCAATCGCTGGGTGAGGAATTTGGCAGCTATTCAGCATGGCTCTTTGTACCTTGCTGGCCCAGTTGTATTATATGTTACACCTGGTCACTCTGGAGGGCCAATATTGGCAGAACAATACTGTTAGCTTTGAGGGTATTCTAGATGTCATTGCTGGCCTTGGACGGGTAGTTGATTGGAGAGTGGAGCAGGGTGACTGAAGCGTTGAAAAGACTGCAGTTTGACATGACAGGTGAGAGCTGTCCTCTATTGTGTCTTTGCAAATGTAGCTGCAGGCTAACAGGAGAGTTACTACTAAGGTTTCTGGACACGGTTAAAAGATGGATGGATGCTTGTTCTGTTTGTGAACTGCAGATTTTGTCTATTCCTGTGGTCTTGTGTAGTTAGGTTGGTAGAGCATTGCATTTGCAACACTGTTATGGGGATGGATTCATAAAGGCCAGTGAGTAAATTAATTAACACAATCCTGTAAGTTGTCCTGGATAAGAGCATCTGCTTAATACACTACATTTTTCCTTTTTTATCCATAATTATTTGGTTGTTTTATAGGAATATAAAGCAATGTGAACAGTGAGTAATACAATGTTACATGTCATCAGATCTGAACAGAACCCCTCAATGGATGAAGTCTCTTTTCTTAAAAAAAGAAAAAGATAAAAGAGATTTAGAAGTGGAATCAAAATGCCTCACAGTAGTTTTTCCCAGACAGATAAGTAAGTGATATAGACTGAGACAAAGTTTAGCCCTTAGATTCCCTGAGGGTAGGTGAGCTCACTACTTTCCTGTATTGAATCCTAGAGGAGTATTGGGTTGAACCTGAAGTGGGCCCCAACATTCATTTGAACCTTTGTTGACTAACGTTACAATATTAGCACAGTACAAAATCAATACAGTGAATAACATGCATACGACTTTAGTAGTGCATAGCTAGTTATATGTTGTAGAATGGACCAATAATTTGTGATGAATAATTCAGTGATATGAACAGAAAAAAATGATTAGGTTTTGTGTGCAACATTATACACTTCCATTGTGTGTTTTAGTGATAGCAATGTGTGTGTATGGGTTGTTGGTTCCATCCCGACTTCAAAAATAAATAAAAAATCTGCACTACTGGTTACCATAACTCGGAAACGTAATACTAAATTAAATCAAATGTAACATCAGTCCGTTGATTTTAATTTATAGTGCTGAAATTGGGGTCGTTACACAATTGTGTGTACTTAGACTCAATGAATTTGGTCAGTGACTGTGACAGCATTAAGGTTCTCTCTCTCACACTCTCTCTCCCTTTCCCTCTATAACTGTCACCCATACATTTAGCGGTCCCTCTATCCCCATTGCCCACCCCCTCCTCTTTTCCTCCTCCCACCTAACGATGATTTTTTAGATCACTTCCATTAACACTGGCATGCTGAGAGCTAATTACTCACTCAGCGTTCTGGGCTGCCTGCCGCTCGTTTGGTAAAGCAATGCCATCCGTTAGCAAGATGCTTGTTAACTGAATGCGCTTAATTATATAAGAAGATAATTACATGTAAATGTTGCGTCTAAAAGCAGCCATCCAGCCCGCTTGCTAATTTAATAGGCGGGTGTTTGGGATCCCTGTTTTGTTTATTTTAGAGTGAGACGATTAATTGACTTTACCAATGAAGTAAATATGCTAGATACTCTCTTGGTGGTGGCAGAGTCCCAAATTGGATGGGGTTCATAGAGACATTTGCCAATATGTGGGATATGTTGTTGGCAGATTTGCATAAACTCAAAGTGCATTGTGGGAAACAATGCATATGACTAATTTACACATCTCTGCAGCTTTACTGCTCAATATTTCAGTGACACCAAGCATTTGTAACCCGTAATAATATATGCATTTTTTATTACCGTATAGCTAGGTTTTAAAATGGCGAATGTGACCCCTCACCTCAAACCCCACTGTCTCAAAACCTGCATCTTCCTCCAATTTGTATCTCTCAGATAAAATTCAAATAGGACAGTGATTCATTTATCAGTATTGCATTGTCCATGGCAAACGATGCAGCTCCAAACGCAATTTCATTCAAGACCCTGTCAAATGAAATATTATTTAGTGTGTTTTAAGAACGTGAAGTCAAGGGTAGAGGTAGATAGGGGTCAGAGTGTGAGGACTCCCGTGGGAGGTCCTGAGAGTCCAGAGGACACGCGCTGTCCATTATGGGGTAATCAGAGGGGGTGTGGGGGGTGGAAAGGGGCCTGTGTGCCTTATAGCAGCAGAAGGCCAGCTCCCCTAGGACTTACACCAGTGTACTTCCAACAGCATCAAACATCCCACCCCGCTCCCTGGTCAGAACCTCTCCAGCCTTAACAGGGGGCACCCAGACCTCCATATGCTTGATGCTCGATATGGCCGACGAATGTCATCCACAATACTCTCTTAGGGCTCTTTGGGTACCCCAAGGGGCTTGATGTGTTAAAACATGATATGTTATTTACAAAAAAATATTAGTAAATGGAGGCCTCTTGGTTCTCCATTATGTTCCTTTGTGCTTCCAACCCAGCCTGGCGTCTTTGAGACAGAAACGTGACCCAGGGAGGATGGATGTCAGGAGATGTATGCCCCAGACGCCTTGACTGGACCGCGTCTGTCCTATCCAGTCAGCTCTCACGTCTGCCTAGCCGTCTTTCATAAATCACTCTTTCACTTCCAGAAATGAACGCCTGGATCAGGCGTTGATGACTTAAAGCGCCTGAAAACACAATAAAGTATTTTATTTCCAACATTACCTATCAGACGAAAAGCTATGAAATCCCTGGAAAATGTGATGCTTTTTTTAACAAGCACTTTCAGATAATGAATTGATGTTTCGATTAGATGGCCTTTATTCGCGGCCAGTAAGGAAATAAATACGCCACAAGAAACCAAAGAGGTGGACATTGATTTTTGTGTGATTTTCTTCTGCATAAAATCCAAGCCATATAATAGAATGCACTCACTAATAGTTCAAGAAACAAAATAGGATGAAAAATGTACCAAAAGGCCGATAAAGGTCTTTTGACGAGCAGTGGGCACAAAAGTAAATGTGAAACATATTGGTGTTGTTTAAATTTGTTTCATCTCTAGGATTCCATATGTGAATAGTTACAACGTTCATCAGTCATGGGCAGGAAAAGGGACTGTTAGGGGCATTGGCAGGCCCGCAAATACAAATTGGAAGGAATTCCATGATTCTAGGACTGCAAAAACTGCTGTACAATACAAAGACTACCTTACAACACACACTTGCAGTCATTTCACCAAGGCACTATTCTATTTATATGAAGTATGTTTAAATAACAGTTGAACATTTACCGGTAGACGGTACCTTCTTTTTCACATTGATCACAAGGGTCTTCATTTGCAATTCATGCAAACAAGCAGTAGTTACGAAGTACCTGTAGCTTTAGAGCTAAGACTGTCTTCATCTGGGCCATATGTATCAGATTGTAAAGTCTCATAACGTACACCTTGCTTAAGCTTGGACATTAATGGCTGCCACTGGAAATAGCTCATTTGTTTTCATTTATGGCTGCTGCTGCAAAATTCAATACATTTACCAAAGAAACATTTTGCCTGCTCTTAAATTCAAGAAAATGCCTCCAAAATCCACGGATTGGCATGTCATCATACAGCAAGACAATGGCCTAAACATACAGGCATAACAGCAATGGTGTTTTTTGTTCCAAAAAGTGGATAGTTATTGACTGGCCAAATCTAAAGATGAAACTTAAGCCAAAAAGACGAACAAATAACAACTCTGATGACAGCTGCGGTAAAGGCCTGACAGAGCATCACCAAATAAGGTATCCTTTAACCAGATGGTAATTGTATTATTTAAAATCCAAAGTTTTGGAGTTTAATGTCCAGACAAATAAAAAATGTTTTGTTATGGCAGGTTTGAAATTTGAGTACTTTTTACATCCTGACTGATTCACTTATTTTTAAAGTGTGTTAACATCATGTTATCATAACAACAACCAACTGCCATGTCAGCCAAATAATTCTCTCACATTAGTTACATGTGAAGGATAGGCAATTTATTTTGCTAGTTACATCACAGTATTGTTGGATTTTACAAGCAAACTGAGGGCTTCTGACTAATACTGTAATTTTTGTGGTTTTCTAAATCTGTCTCCTTATAAAATTTGGTAAATTGTCCTTCCTCCATAATGACCTGAAGAACTTCTGGAAACCAAAACACCAAAACTATTGACACCAATTGATTACAAACAAATTTGATTATTTAAAACTAGTCTTTCAATGTGACACACTATAATATTATATGCTTTACAGAATTCTGATAGTATTAACATTATTCCTGCTGGCTTCCCTTTGGCTTCCCAGCATACTGGAGTAGGTCAAAAAAGATGAGTGGTTCGTATCTTTTGTAAAAACTGTTGCTATGTAACTAGTAATGAGGTACCATCTTAGTGGCTGGTCACTTTATTTTACATAATTCTTCAGCCCCGGACCATAAAACTGTTACACAAGGCTGCAGGTAATATAGGGTTGCACTCATTGCTCAAGTTTAGAATTTCTTTAAGTCTAAATACATGCAGCACTGTAAAGTACACTATGCGAACATAGTGTAACTCTTTCCAAGCTTATATAATTGTCTCAGTCCTCAAAAAGTGTCCTGCCATGAATGGTTGCAGACCTGTAGCATTCACCACATAATCATGAATACATTTGAGTGCCTAGTCTTATCCAATCTCAAAACCATCACTGATAACCCATACACATGTTACTACAGGTCTAATATTCAGAGTTGTGAGAATCAACAATTGTAGTTATTCAAACCACCTATACAAATCAAATGCCTATTTTTACTGATTTAAAAAAATTTGATTCAAGCATTTAACTTCCTAGGTGTGGCTATACACTAACCAAGCACTAGCATATAGAATACCGTCTGCAGTTTTAAGTCTCCAATACAATTCCTCAGTACAAGACAACAGCACATGCAGCCTTTCCCTTACCAACAAATTACAATAGCAAATTGCTGTGGCGTTGCCCTAGAGATGGTTGAGAGGGTTTGTCTTCTAAGAGAAACCAGGATAAAGATTCCATAAAAATAATCACATTTTTAACTACTTAATTATGCAGCTTGTTTTGCTGTGTTCATTTGGAAAATACATGGTTTGGTAGTCTGTAAGTAGCAGATGCTGTGGGAGGTTTGGGTGTAGCAGAGACACCCGACACTTCCCCAGGCACGCTTTTAGAGCCTCTGAAATGAGATGCATCTTTGATTTGCTCTCTTGTAAACAGACAGAGACATGAAAGATCTCCACTCACACCCAATGACAGCCACACTAACTGATTGAACAGGTGGCCAGGGCTTCTGTTCAACATCGGGCAACGTCGTACTGACATTCATCTGAGTTTAGCACGATTGTGATACCATTACACCAGGCCCCTCAATAGAAAAATATGGCAAATGCACTGCTCAAAAAAAATAAGGGAACACGTAATCATCATGGAATAACAAACTTCAGGGATATCCATCTGTCCAGTTAGGAAGCACAGGCGATTGTGAATCAATGTCATCTGTTTTGGTGCAAATGAAGGTGACAACAGGTGCACTAGAGAGGCAATAGCAAGACAACCCCCCAAAAGGGGAAGGTTTTGCAGGTTGTGGCCACAGACAATAGGTCTCTCCTTTGTCCTTACTGACTTATTCTTCTCTTGTTTTGCATTTTGCTAATTTCTTCAAAATTTTCTCATTACTTCTGAGGTGGTCCCTGCAGCCCATTCAGGTTGCACAGGTAGTCTAGGTCCTCCAGGATGGCAAAAAATAAATACAATCTCTGACAACAGTCTCAAGAACATGGTGGAGATACCAGGAGATGGTCCGTTACACGAGAAGAGCTGGACAGAGCTGTAGAAAGGCATCAACCCAGCAGCAGGACAAGTCTCTGCTCCTTTCTGCGAGGAGGAACACTGCCAGAGCCCTACAAAATTACCTCCAGTGGGCTACTGCTGTGCATGATTCTGACCAAACTATCAGAAACAAACAGTCAGAAATAGACTCCATGAGGGCCCAACGTCCTCTGGACATTTTGAGAAGGGCCCACAAATTCTCAATAGGATTTAAGTCAGGAGAGGAAGGGGGCAAATTCATTATTTGGCCATCATTGTGGCCCTTGCTGGCTAGCCAAGCAGTGGAGTAATTGGATTCATGTGATGGAGCATTGTCTTGCATGAATATAATGGCCTTCTTGAAAGCTGAGCTTTTTCCTCTACTACTGTTTGAAGAAAGTATTATCCAGAAACTAGCAGTCGGTTTGGTGGTTGAATTTCAGTCCATCTTCAACCCAAAAAGGTCCAACTAGCTCATCCTAAATGATAGCAGCCCATACCCCTCCTCCACCTGGCTGGCGCCTGACTGAAGTGGTGACGTGTGTCAATTAGTGATCCAGCCACAGGCCCATTCATCTGGTCCATCAAGAGTCACTCTCATTTCATCTGTCCATAAAACCTTTAAAATATCAGTCTTCAGGTATTTCTTTGCCCAAGCCATACAGTTCATTTCAAATCTTATTCAGTGGTGGTGGTGTTTCAGCCTTCTTGACCTTGGCCATGTCTCTGAGCACTTGTCACCTTGTACTTCTGGACACTCCAGGTAGGTTACAGTTTTGGAATATGGTGGCACTGGAGGAAAATTGGTTCCTGGTAGCTTCAGGTTAAATTCTTCTCAAGTCTTGTTCAGGTAATTTGCACCCTGGTTGACTATTCGCAATGAAACCTTTGATTGTCCGGTGGTCACGCCTCAATAGTTTATTTATTTCAAGAGAGTTGCATCTGTCTAAAAAGCATTTTAAAATGTTTGACTTTTCAGTGTCAGTTAAATATCTTTTTTGGACCATTTCACCTGAGGTCATGAAACTGCCTAACAATTATGTACACCTTGATATTCGGTGTAATTCACTGTTGCCACACCCTCCCTCATTACACCAATATATTTTACCGGAGAATTATTCAATCCAATGTGCATTCAAGTTTATATTGCTTGAAGTTGGAAAATGTGTGTAGAAATAATGATACAATCAGAATATTCACTTGTCTAATAATTGTTCATGCAGTGTATACCTGTATGTATTATACACTGAACAAAATTTTAAACGCAACAGTTTTGACTTTTCTCTCATTCATCATGAGCTGAACTCATTGATCTAAGACATTGTCTATGTACAGGTGTGGCATTTCAAGATGCTGATCAGACAACATGAGTTTTGCACAGGTGTGCTATAGGCTGGCCACAGTAAAAGGCCACTCGGAAATTTGCAGTTTCATCACACAGCACAATGCCACAAATGTGGCAAATTTTGAGGGAGAATGCAATTGGCATGCTGACTGCAGGAATGTCCACCAGAGCTGTTGCCTGTGAATTTAATGTTAATTTCTCTACCAAAGGTGTTTCAGATAATTTGGCAGTACATCCAACCGGCCTCACAACCGCAGACCACGTGTAACCTCACCAGCCCAGGACCTCCACATCCAGGCGCCGTGTGGCTGAGCAGTTTGCTGATGTCAGCATTGTGGATCGAGTGGCCCATGGTGGCGGTGGGGTTATGGTATGGGCAGGCATGTGTTATGGACAACGAACACAGTTGCTATGGACAACGAACACAATTTTTTTATGGTATTTTGAATACACAGAGGTACCGTTACGAGATTTTGAGACCCATTGTTCCACTGCCATTTATCCACGACCATCACCTCATTTTGCAGTGACACTGCACATTTTCGAGTGGCCTTTTATTCTGGACAGCCTAAGGCACACCTGTGCAATACACATGCTGTCTGATCAGCATCTTGATATGCCACACCTGTGAGGTGGATGGATTATCTCTGCAAATGAGAAGTGCTCACTAACAGAGATTTTGACAGATTGGTGAACAATATTTGAAAGAAATAGGCCTTTTGTGTACATAGAGAAAGTCTTAGATCTTTGAGTTCAGCTCATGACGAATGGGGGAAAAAACTAAAGTGTTGCATTTATAATTTGTTCAGTGCCTATAGGGCAATGCTTAGGCCCCTATTAAATAAATATAAAGTAAAATAACCTAAGTACGGCCCTTCAAAACTAAGCGGGATGGTGGCCCCAAATTGGAATGGCTTACATGAAGGCAAACAAAAAGAAACACTGTCACATTATTTTCGGCTCAGGGGGACAAACCGACAGCCTTGCACCTCCATTGGGCAGCCTCCCCCAGCTCACTGACTGCACCTGTTTTGTAGGGGCAAGGAAACATGTAATTATTTCCCCAGGTGTCCCTGGTTTGCCATGACTTCCCCTAACTCACTGCTGGATCATAAGCCTCGTCTCATGTCTGTCCTGTCACAATATAGATTATCATATTATTATTGACTAATTAAAATTATTATCGACTAATTAACTTCCATTACATTTTAATTCCATTAACTCACGCCTGACAACCCGAAAACTTCATGAATATACTTTTAACGACTGGTTAACCAATTTAACATTTTGATTAACCGGGCCCAGCTATTTTGTACATTGTATGAGCCAAGAATGTGGACACCTGACCATCACGCCTATAAGAGCTTGTTGGACATCCCATTCCAAAGCCATGGGCTTTAATATGGAGTTGACCCCCCAGCAGCTGTAACAGCCTCTACCGTTCTGTGAAACCTTTCTATAAGATTTTGGAGTGTCTCTGTGGGAATTTCTACAAATTCAGCCAAAAGAGAATTTGTGAGGTGAAACACTGATGTTGGACAAGAGCTTGTGCCCAGCGGCACTGGAACAGGAAAGGGCCTTCCCCAAACTGTTGTCCCAATTGTCTAAAATGTCCTTTGATGACCTTTCATTGAAACTAAGGGGCCAACCCAAACCCTGAAACAGCCTCCAACTAAATACTTTCCCTCCTCCAGCAAAATAGGCACTATGCATTCCAGTAGGTAGTGTTCTCCTGGCATCAGCCGCACCCAGATTCGCCCATCAGGCTGCCAGATATTGAAGTAATTCATCACTCCAGAGAACACGTTTCCACACCTCCAGAGTCCAGTGGCGGGATGCTTCACTCCAGCCGACGCTTGGCATTGTGCATGTTGATGCGAGGCTTGCGTACAGCTGCTCGGCCATAGAAACCCATTTTGTGAAGCTTCTGACGCACAGTTCTTGTGCTGATGTTGCTTCCAGAGGCACTTTGGAACTCTGTGGTAAGTGATGCAAAAGATGATAAGTGATGTTGACATGCTTGAGCACTCGGCGGACCCCTCTGTGAGTTTGCGTGGTGTACCACTTCGTAACTGGGCTGTTGTTGCTCCTAGACGCTTCCACTTCACAATTATAGCACTTTCAGTTGACTGGGGCAGATCTAGTAGGGCAGAAATTTCACAAAGTGGTTTGTGGCAAAGGTTGCATCCTATGACAGTGCGATGCTTAAAGTCACTGAGCTCTTCAGTGTGAACCACTGTACAGCCAATGCTTGTCTATGGAGAGTTCATGGTTATGTGATGGATTTTATGCACCTGTGATCAATGGGTGTGGCTGAAACACCTGAACTAAATAATTAGTAGGGGTGACCATATACTTTTACTAATTAATATA
Source organism: Esox niger (assembly GCA_016801105.1). Lineage (NCBI taxonomy): Eukaryota > Metazoa > Chordata > Actinopteri > Esociformes > Esocidae > Esox > Esox niger. The sequence continues at coordinate 30,684 of JACXGJ010000548.1, read as the reverse complement.
ACTGCTATCAAACGATTAAAATAATTGCATATTCTCCTGTATTTAATTGCAGTTAATTGAAATGTTACACTGTGTTCAAATTTGGCCCTAAATACACGCATGTCACGTCCCATCAGGTCTCCTGTGCTTTTATTAGTTCCTTTTATAAAAAGTCATGCATTTTTCCTGCACCTGCCTCTGACAAGCAGCAACACTTTCCTGTTTAAATAGCAGTTCATTATCTTAACGACATATATTATGTTTCATTGTAAACTATGGACTGTGCTTCACATAGAATACAAAATGTGCAGGAGCTGTAATTCTCCAAGTCAGTTCATTAGACAATAAAACAATGAAGTGTCTATTTGTAACCCATGTAAATCTAAATAGGTTGCTGGTCTCTGATCCCATAGTTCTCCTACTATTGCGCTGTTGATGAAGGCGCCAAGTACAAAACCGCTACGTTTGGCTACTGAATAAAACACATATCTGTATAAAACACATCTGTGTAAAACAAATATCTGCATAAAACACATGTCTGTATAAAAGGCATATCTGTATAAAACAATTATCTGTATAAAACACGTTTTATCTGGAGAGCTGATGGGTGGACAGGCATTAAATCTAACACTGAATCACACCTAAGCATTTCAAAGTATTGTCCTTTAATGTTGAGGCTGATATGTGGTGATAATGGGGTTTAGATCGCGGCCTACACAATAGCTTTCCTGGTAGATTCCTTCACAACCGAACACTTCTGTCTTCATGATTCCCAAATTAATTTCCAAATGTATAAGCCGGATTATTTGAATAATAAGCAAATGTATATGTTACCTTAGGCTTCTTGAATACACAAAGGCATATGTCTGTCAAGGTGGCTAGATATGTTTCTCTCCAAACATTATTCAGGGGTGAACTCTAATTTATGCAGAGCATGGATGTTGTTTGTTAATTCCACTATTGGAATAGGTTTTGGTGGAAAATCTTGGTGTCTTTTTCTGTCTCTCTATACACATTCCACATTTATAATACCATGTTGCATCTCAGTGGTTTGTGATATGTTGTTAATATGGCATAGCTATGCGCGGTGTCCAGACATTTTGTTATACTGAATGCCATGCCTGCAGATATTAGTGGTTGTATACTGGCCACACATGGGCCAATACACCAGCAGTATATTGAAAATATTCCACACCCTCAGCTCTTGTCATAATGATTCATTGTATATGCATTTAAATTGTTGGCTGTATATATAGTAAGGGGGACACGGTTAAATTTGATATTGAAAATACTGTTATTATTGAAAATAATTGACGGTTGAGGAATCAATGAATTTGAACTTAAAATGTTAATCATTATTTTAGATGTTTTCATGAAAAGTGAACATGGTACCAGTAGGTATTTTTTATTTGGTTTGACCTTTGTATGTTTGAGTGGTCAAAGGAGCAGTGATGAGTCAGGATGGGAAGCTGTGAAAGCACTGCAGGCAGACAGCTCCTTCTAGACTGTCGGCCTCCAGTCTGTGAATTTGACCGTGTGGTTGGCTAATGTGGCCAGGGAGAAAGCAACGGAGGTAAGATGTCATGTCTGTCTGTTGGCTAACAATTAAATGTGACACCTCAAGCAGATCAATTTAATTTGGCGAGGAGTGGGGGTTTCAGGTTCATACTATAATCATCCCGTAACCAATTCTTTCTCTTGTCTCTCTCGTTCAGACTCTCGTCTTTAGCTTTCTTTATTCTGCTCTCTGATTCTCTGTCCAACATTGCTTCACTTTCACTCTTTCTGTCACTCTCACTGTCTCTCTATGTCTTTATATCTCTCTTTGCTAATGAAGGGGGGTCAGCTGAAAGTCATTACAGGGTCTTGTGGACTGCACTGAACAGAAAAGTGCACCAGACTGACTCCCACTAAGACGTCCAAGATGATTCTCTAAGAAACGCAACACTGTAACAAACCAGCACTTGAAATCTCAACATCCCAGTCGTCTCATTAGAGCCAAGCCTAATGGGGTCTAATTGCAAGGCTAAAATGCGCCAGTTGAGTTCTCTCTAGTGTAACTTGACTACACATCTCCCTGTATAGATTAATGGGGACCGGAGCTGCAAACTAAAATGCTGTTAATTTATCAGAAGATCTATTAGTGCAGATGAAAAGAGGGAAAAGGGGAGGGAGAGAGTAAGCGAGAAAGACAGAGAGACAGAGAATGAAGGGGTGGAGAAAGGGAAAAAACATTATTAGGCTTTTGTAATTGGAGATGCATTTCATTTCTGCCTCATGAGGTTTCCATTCAGAGCGTGTTCATTTTATTTACCTCTGACATTCTTCTCACTGGCCCAAGCTCATGCCAAGCATGGGCACAGTATTGTAAGGAAGCGAGGGTCCAGGACAACAGTTACACTAACTACTTAATGCTTTTAATTTGTCTAATTATACCAAAATGAGGAGAGATGAGTGGAGAGATGGAGAGAGGTGGGGATGGAGAAATGGGAGAGAGCACCATTTCATAGCTTTTGTAGACATGATGCCAGATCTGCTCTAGGCTTTTATAAATGTCTCTTCTTTTATTATTCCTTTTGTTTGGGAGGGAGACAAAACCTGCTCTATAAGAGCACAATATACTTGTTTGAATTACCCTTTTCCCCTTATGATGAAAACCATTAAGCTTGGTACTTTGAGTCTGCTTTTTTCTCGACCTCCCAGTTTTTCATTGTAGTTGCTTTACGCTTCATAACAGCTTTCATCAAATCGGGCTATTAATCCATTAGAAGGTAATATTTGCTTGGGATAATTTCTTAGCACATTTTATAAATTGGAAACATGAGCAAGAAGCCTCTTTGCTGTATTTTGACTAATGTGGTTCGATTTGGATGTGATCCCCATTATAGAGCTTTTTTAATAATATAGTGAGCAATATGTTTTTAATCTTTTTTTTTTTTATTTGCTTGTAAATACATTTTGCAGGATGAAATGTCTGGAGACAATCCATCTCATTTTCAATTGTCAAAATAAAACAATATGAATGAAAAATACAAACAGTACTAGCAAGTAACCTGTATAATATGTATGGGTTGAGTATACATTTTTGTTACTCAGGGTGATACTACTTGTTCACTGAATTACCTACAAGGAGTGAGGTTCCTGTCTTTGGTGGCTAATTGAACTGATGGCCAAAGGAAGTAATGTTTAAGAGTGACAGTATATGAAAAAATATACATACTCACAACTGTAGGTTACAGTGGTTAAGGTTGTCTTGTAAACTATAAATTTAAACATGACCAAAATTGACCGTAAGAAGTGCGGCGTGCTGCGCAGATGTCAGTTCAGTGCAATCTCCCAGCACCCCTTCTTCACCATGCGACTATGCATGTAAGCTTTTTACAGGTGTTCAAATATTCTAACCCAACCAGGAAAAGAATGCCTTTGGGGAAAGGCAGGTTCAAGAAGCCTCCGACTGACCAAGGGCCAGCTCTGAAGCCTGACCGTGTTGTAGACAGATTTCTGTGAACCTTAAGACAACGAGTAACTGTTTGTTGGTTAGGCATTTAAATACATTTTAGACTGACTGGTTAAGCTAGTTTATGTTATCTCGGTCTCTGCACTACCTGTCAAACCTTTTTTACTGTGCTGGAAAGAGATACAAAATATTTTCTCATCTCGAAACTTGAATCTGTTTGTTTGCTTGATGCTGATACCACCACAGTGGTTACTAAGTATATGTATCCAGATTTGTTAAAGGTTCGTTCGTACGGATTCTCTCTTTTTTAAACTTGGGTAGTAATTCATTTGCAAACATTATTTCTTGACATGAAACAATACCTTTGCCTAAAGCATTGTAACTATAAAGTTATCCCTTATATGTACTTTAAATAAAACATTATATAAAATAGGAACAAGAATAAAGATATAGGTATTTTTGAAAATATGTTCTGCAACTAGTCTACACTATTGGTTGTTAGGTGATTAGGTCTTTGCCTCTGTATCCAGGAACATCTACTCCCCCAGGCTGTTCTCAGGATACTAGACCATTGTTGTTCCAATCTTATACATGTTTTTCTTGTTTTCTCTCTACAGTGAACTGCTCACCTTTTCAGTGGGGTGAAGAACAGTAGGTTGCATCTGACTCTCAACTCTTATGGTCAACCGAATTCACTCCAAAGGAAATATAGGTTTTTCATTAGGTTCTTCTCTTTGTTTCTTTGTGATTCTGATTTGTTTTTTAACCTGTATTTTGAAAACATGCTGTGCCTGTTAGGATTGTTATCCATGCTGGAAATATGGGAAGGATAAAAAGGAACACTGAATGCTACCTCCCACTTGGATGTGAGTTGGTAGTGTAGCATACAGACATTAATGGTGAAGTCACAGTTTTAGTTGTAATGCAGAGAACTGGCATTGATGGTGACATTATTATATATTGGGATTTAAATCCATAAAAGCATCAAACACCAGTTTCTGTTTCAACAATGTGAATAACACATAGAAACAATAGCCTAAATGTTTGCTAATTTGACTGGGTGTCAATAATTACATCTTTCCCCCCATGGCATCTGTCTGAATGTGTTTAAATGGGATTTTCATTGTTTTGGTCGATTTCCTTTTCTAGTGCATATTATCTTAAAAACCTTGTTTGGGACTTAGCTAATGCATTTTTTCTTTTCATTTTCAGCATTTTAGCTTATTGTTGTATATTGTTGTTAGTTGACAAGTTGCTAAAATAGGTTATTATTGCCAATTGATTCTTAAAAAATGGGAACAGTGAAAACCTTTTTTCAATATACGCTATATGTTGAATGATCGCATCCTAACTGTTATTTGTGTCAGGAAAACCAAAAATAGACAGAGACCAGCAGGTGGAGGCCCAGTTTGGTTCAGTGTTGCCCAGGGAGGACAGGGGTTGTTGTATGTCTGTCTTATCCTTTCGGCCAGTTGCAAGTACAGGTCATGGGTTGGGTGCTTGCATACTCAATCGTGGTTAAATGTGTCCCTGTCTGCACCTGTATACCGGCGATACCTCCCGGTGTAGTCTGCCAAATGTGCTTTGAGGAAACATATTGATCTTCAATTATCCCACACCTGCTTGGGGCTCTTGTCTTACTGGAAGATCCATATGCTGCTATGTGTCAGGCTCCTGCCCGAAGCAACCAAGTTTGGGGCTATAATGTCCTGGTACAGGGTAAAGTTCATGATGCCATTGACCTTAACATCGCCCCCAGGTCAGTGGAAACAAAACAGCCCTATAGCCTCTAAGATCCACCAATAGCAATGGGTTTATTTTCTTTATAGGCATTAGCTCACATCTTGCCGTCAAAGAAATCTAAATACCTGGGTTTATCACATTGACCTCGTTGGCCCTGCACATTAATGCTGGTTTTGGCATTTAAATGAACATACAAGAACGGAAAAGTGTTTGAATTGTTTATCTTCTTTTTTTACTCAAGAGACAATGTTGAAAGTAAAGCTTGAAAACACCTACTTGAACTAATTAACTACACCTACAGTAGTTTCAATACACTCACAAAGGGGTCTCTGAAAGGGCCTAGGTAATTAGCGGGTTAGGGAACATTCTAGGGCACCCCAGGTGATAACAGAGGTAAGTCAACACTGTGTAATGTCATTAATTAAGAAGAGTCACATTACAAACATCACCTATAATATGTAATCAAATTATAGAGAGAGAATGACAGAAAGAGGGAGCGAGAGCATGGGCAGCCTGCAAACGATATACACATAATGAGTGGAAAACTACCAGTAAACGTGCAGGCTACAATAAACAACCAGATATTAAAGATGTTTTGATTCAACACAGATAATCACGTGTTGGTACTTTGGATGTTGTTTCAAACTCAGCATGACAATTCTCAGTCAATTGCCAGCTTGACTCGATCCTTCTGCTTCACTAAACCATTTCAAACATTTAGTGGTAATCATGCTCACATTAGGGGTCCAATGGAAGCACTTTTCCCTTCAGCAATAGCTCAATGTGACTAATTGGTTTCCCCACTTTTTCCAATTGTGCTGTATTGATTACAAAAGGTCATCTCTGTTTCAGAGTCCAACAATTAAAATACTTTGTTTTGTACTTATGTTGTGTAACTTCTGTATCACTTTTTTTCCATATTCATTTTGCTGTACATTTCTATGGGGAGGTACTCAGGCAATTATACAAAGGCAATTATACATTGTAATTACAGACCAGCTGGGGTATGGATAATGCATCTTAGGACCGTTCTATAATTAAAACACACGAGCAGTGTGCTCTCGCTCTCTATTTCTCTCTTTCACTTACCTCACTCTGTCTCTCTCTTTGCTTCTTTCTCTCTTTCTCCAAAAAAACGATTGTTTCCTTACTGTGTATCTGGTTAGGACAGTCGTCGGTTTTATTTATTTATTATTAGACAGTGAAGTACAGTGCAGACCCTGACTGGGGAGAGCTGCACTTTTAACATCCATTTGTTTCAGGTCCATGAATGTTATTGGGTGGCCGATACCAAATAAAGGGAAAATCAATAGGGTTTCATTAAAAGCAGCAGGCAGTCTTTTGCCGGGACACAGCTTAATTACAGTTTCACTGGTGTTTGCTTTAATTGGAGAGCATAAAGAGAGTGAAGTGTACTGAATGGAGGGCATTAGCATATCTATCACTAAGAGAAAGTAGGAGGCTGCATCGAACCTACAGCTACACACCCCCCCCTTTACCCTTTGCACCTCTTCCCCCGAACACACACACACACACAAATACACACACACACCGGCACACACATACATGTACAGGCACAAAATCACATGCACACAAACACACACATGCACGCACATACACACACACACACAGAAATATAAATATACACCTACATGTGTGCACACATATCAGTGAACACACACTCTTTTCACATATTCACTCTCTACAGAGGTTCTGAAGAGCACTCTCTGAAGAGAACTCTCTCCAGTGTGGGGATTGGTGGAAAGTGTGTGAGGGGGAGGTGTTCTGGGTTCACAAAGAGACCAGGGAAATATGGGGAGGCAATTTGCAAATCATCATTTTGCCGCTTTGTGGATCATGCAAACGAGGGCTTTGTGTCATAGTTCTTTGTTGGTGTTGCTTCATTAATTGGATTGGATGAAGGTGAGAGTCAAACCCAGTTATGAGGAAAAAGCCGGTCAGTAACACTTTACCGTATCAAAATTAAGAACTAAATATGCAATGGTTCTTTATTTTTGACAACACCATGTTCAAAAGGGCAATCATTAGTATTTTTTCCAAATCATTCCCTGCTGGTGAAAGTCAAGGCTGTGCCTACATATACAGATGTAGCCAAAAATATTCCAAACCCATGTGAATGTACCCATCTGACCGCTATTCTGTGGTGACTGTGACTGAAACAGAGCATCAAGGAGTAGTCTATGCTGGAGTTTGAGTCCCATTGTATCCCTGAGCAAATAACATTTGGAGAGGGGTTCCTGGGGTGTTCATACCATTATGGCATTGACCACTATGACAGACAGCTGTAAGCCTGTATGCAGATTGACAGGAGCAATTTGTCTGAGTCAACTTTCTCAATCAGTGTTTAAGAACACTCTTTATTTTGCCATAGTTTACAAAAAATACTACTCCAAGATTTTGGATAAGTAACACAATCATTCTGTTGTTTTGTCTTTTGCCTGTGTGTTCACACAAAGCCATCCCCATTTCTCAACATTAACACTGTTGGTTCTGGTAAAATTTTCAAAATGGAGGATCTCTATTTCGTCACAGTGGTAGACTGAGTGACCAAGAACACAGTGCAGCATTGGAAAGCTTGATATATAATTTGTAGCATTCCCATCTGTTGTATTTACGTGAAATTACAGCTAAACCAGTTAGTAAACACTTTGTCCCATTGTCTGTTGTTTTGATAATCACCCATAATAGCATCCAGCATCAATATGGTCTTTAAACCCGATTTAGGAGGTAATGGAATAAGAGGGAGAGGCAGTCAGTATATGCACTGGGGGTAATGTCATTAGAAATGTTTGCGAAGGCCAAATTAAATCAGTCGTAAATTGTGCTCTCAAGTCAGCCAGAAAACCCTCCCTCATTCAAGAGAGGAGAGGGGGCTGGGATTCATATTTTAACCTTGCACAGAAAATGCACTTAAACGGATTAAACTAAAATAGAGAATTGTGCGGATGGATGGATTTTGTAATTGCTGGTAGCCGTAATGGTTTCCTGTTAGCCAAGGTAGGCTGAAGGCAGAGCTATTTTAAAGTTGGAATGGTGATTGAGGTCATAGCTTTGGCAATCTGGTGATTAAACTGCTACATGCATGTCACCAAACAGCAGATTAACCATCTAATTGGGTTTGCTAAAAACAGATGTTTTTTGAGGGGTTTTGAATGGTCACGATTGAATGCTATGTCATTAAGCAGGTGTGTGGTTAAGGAGGCAGCTTCTGACACAGAGACAATGCATGAGGGCATTTAGTAGGACTGTCTGCTGTATGCAGCAGCTCTGTTATTGCTTATGTTGTTGTGTGCCTATAGGTTTTTGCTTTCTGTGTGTGCATGTACACTCTACCCAGGTCCATCACATTGTGACTGATTGACAGCATTAGTACCAGTACTATATCTCTGACTGTGTCAAATATCAACCCGCAGACAGTCGTAGCAGTGGGACATAGTTCGGAAATGTCCAAATATGCATTAAATCAAAAGGTTGTCCTTTCCACAATCAGTCAGACTGTACAATAACAGTGAAATCCATTATTCATTGGATGTTGGGGTTTATAGCATACTGTGTTCTGCCTGTCTATTATATACATCAGACATTTCTTATTGCAAGATCATAGAGTGGTAGTATACCACCATGAAATATCTCGCTGTATTTACTCACAACTGCTAGAACAATATGTCAATGAGAAGGTGAGGAGGTGACAAAATTAGACAGTGTACAAGAACATTGGGAGATTTCATTTGACTCTACACTTGTCAGACTGTTCATTCTCTCCCATAATGCTTTTCATCTCTTCCCCAGTCCTGTGTCTGCACCACGTCTCCCTCTTCTCTATCAAACAGGAAACAGAAATCTGTGCCAGTAAGTCTGTTTCAAAGCATCCCTGTCAACATCAGAGAGGAAACGAACGTGATGTCCACTCAAACACGGTTGTTTATAGCCTAACGTCTTGATGAAATTCCTTGTGCAACTGTGTCTTCAAGGACCAGTTTGTTAAGGATGTGAAAGGGTGTGATGGATGATCATAAGATGGGATGATCTGGACGTCGATGGCAAAAATAAACTGGGGTGTTATATGGGATTCGGCATGTGTTGTCTGCATGTGTTAATGTGTGTTGATGGACAGATGGGTTTATAAGCAGCCAAGCAACAATCCATCCCTGCGACATACACACCCTTACTACAGTGAGGCAAAGAAATATTTAGTCAGCCACCAATTGTGCAAGTTCTCCCTCTTAAAAAGATGAGAGAGGCCTGTAATTTTCATCATAGGTACACTTCAACTATGAGAGACAAAATTAGATTCACATTGTAGGATTTTTTATTAATTTATTGGTACATTCCTCAGTAAAATAAGTATTTGGTCACCTACAAACAAGCAAGATTTCTGGCTCTCAAAGACCTGGAACTTCTTCTTTAAGGGGCTTCTCTGTCCTCCACTCGTTACCTGTATTAATGGCACCTGTTTGAACTTGTTATCAGTATAAATGACACCTGTCCACTACCTCAAACAGTCACATTCTAAACTCCACTATGGCCAAGACCAAAGAGCTGTCAAAGGACACCAGAAACAAAATTGTAGGGGACCTAGTGAATGACCTGCAGAGAGCTGGGACCAAAGTAACAAAGGCTACCATCAGTAACACACTACGCCACCAGGGACTCAAATCCTGCCGTGCCAAACATGTCCCCCTGCTTAAGGCAGTACATGTCCAGGCCCATCTGAGGTTTGCTAGAGAGCATTTGGATGTTCCAGAAGAGGATTGGGAGAATGTCATATGGTCAGATGAAACCAAAATTTAACTTTTTGGTAAAAACTCAACTTGTTGTGTTTGGAGGAGAAAGAATGCTGAGTTGCATCCAAAGAACACCATTCCTACTGTGAAGCAAGGGGGTGGAAACATCATGCTTTTGGGCTGTTTTTCTGCAAAGGGACCAGGACGACTGATCCGGGGAAAGGACAGAATAAATTGGGCCATGTATTGTGAGATTTTGAGTAAAAACCTCCTTCCATCCGCAAGGGCATTGAAGATGAAACGTGGCTGGGTGTTTCAGCATGACAATGATCCCAAACACACCGCCCGGGGAACGAAGGAGTGGCTTCGTAAGAAGCATTTCAAGGTCCTGGAGTGGCCTAGCCAGTCACCTGATCTCAACCCCATAGAAAATCTTTGGAGGGAGTTGAAAGTCTGTGTTGCCCAGCGACAGCCCCAAAACATCACTGCTCTAGAGGAGATCTGCATGGAGGAATGGGCCAAAATACCAGCAACAGTGTGTGAAAACCTTGTGAAGACATACAGAAAACATTTGACCTCTGTCATTGCCAACAAAGGGTATATAACAAAGTATTGAGATTAACTTTTGTTATTTACCAAATACCTATTTTCCACCATTATTTACCAATAAATTCATAAAAAATGTGATTTTCTGATTTTTTTCTCATTTTGTCTCTCATAGTTGAAGTTTGCCTATGATGAAAATTACAGGCCTCATCTTTTTAAGTGGGAGAACTTGCACAATTGGTGGCTGACTAAATACTTTTTTGTCCCACTGTATGTACCATACCTTGGTCCATGTCGGTGTAGGTTTCCCCTCAATCTTGAGTTTACCTGTAACTCAGTACCTTTGGTTCCAGATATACTCTAGGCTTGTGCACATCGATATTCAACCATTGTCTGAATTTATGTGGAAGAGGCAGTGGGGATTAAATGGTGGACGTTCAAGTAATTACATGTTCTTGGCAAAGTACTTTCTTTACCCAATGACCGGTAACTTAGCAGCTAGCTATCCACATCACAAAGTTAATTTCCTGGCATTTTCAGGGAACATAAGGAATGTAGGCCTTAGTTTTTTTTTCTTCTCATCTGTTAAATCCTTGCTTCCTATCTCATTGCATCCTTCTCCAAATTACTGGCTCAAATCAGAGGCTTTCTCAGTTGAGGAAAGTTTTTTCTCTCCTGTTGCGAGTGTGATGCCATTGACAGCTGATGAGGATTGGAATGTTTCTGTATTTACAGTATAATATGTGTTGTTGTAATTTAGAAGTCTCTCTACGAGATGATAGGAATTCATTATACCACTGGCTTTTGTTAAGGAACATTGGCAGAGGTGAATGTTCACATTCGGGCTCAAAATATCTGGTTTCAGCCCCTAGTGGCAAAATGTTCTATAAGTCACAGCCTCACAGTGGCGCTGTGCCAGGTGTTAAAATCCTGGGGCAGGCATTCGGACAGTGACTGGGGATTCAGCAGGAGGCAGACATTGGTTTTGCACCACCCAGGAAGAATGGGTCAATGATTGTTGTTGGCTAGATAATTAGGTCACCGCCAATGCATATGCCAACAAAAACATCCTGGTTGAGCAAGCATTCTGAAAAGGAGAACGGGTGAAATGTTTACATAAGAACCTGTCTCAAAACAATCTTAAACTTTCCCACTTGTGGTATGTAATAGTTTCAAGGACATCACCGCAAATTGGACATCATGAAATTAATAGGGTATAAATTTAAAAACTCAAATTCTTAGCCATCTTTCCTGTTATTTTTATTGTTTTAGATTTTTGACAAAGCAGAGGCTGCAAAAAACTGTACATATTTTGCCGTTCTATCATGCATGCCCTGATATCTGAGAAAATAAAAAGATTTCTTGATTGTTTTTGTGCAAAATTATGTTTTACCATCAGAGGTTTTAAACTCAGGATGTTTTTGAATGTTAGTAAAAAATAACAATAATAGATATTAATAGTGGAATGATAGAGTTTCACAGTATTACTCACCATGAAACATTGGAATTGAAAAGCTGTTTTGACTTTGTGACCTTTTCTTATTTTCTGTTTGCGAGAAAAAAAGCTCTGTTTTTACAGTGATTTTAAATATACGGATGAATCTTAAAAACGCAAATCTCGACCATGTTACGATGAACTGGGGCAGGGGGAGATTTGTTTTAAATGCAACATAGATTAATGGTAATGGCCTAAGTAACAAAAACACTTGAGCAATTCACAATATATTGAAAGCTGCGGCTTCCACAAAGGTGTGGAATTAACATGCTTAGGTCCACGTATTCAAAATGTCATCCCTGTCCAGTTTGCAATGATTTTGATGGAGAGATTTCAATTACTGAAGTAGTGAGTGTTTGGCATTAGCTTCGTTAGCAAACACTGCTGAACTGTATGATGTTTCATGATACAAGCCCTTGTTCTGGAACAGGTTCTGTAACAACAAAACACCTAGTGATGGAATTTCCCATGAAAGAATGGTGTCACGTCTCTCCAAAGCACTTAGCACACACTTCTATTATCTATGCCTTGATGAATTGAAGCTGTTCTGGCCGCTCATCATGGCCCAACAGTCTATTAAGATAAAACGTTGGCATTTCTGTTGTTTTGGCAATAACCTGTATGTTCATTGCGAAAACATCCTCTATTGCAAACACAAGGATTGTAACCCTCTGAAGTCAATACACATTGAAGCAAGTAAGATCTGTGCAAATGCAGATGTCCTTTAACACCAAAAACACTTCACACCAGCACTATCTGGTAACCAGAGAGAGAAGTGAAATGAACTACAAGACACTTTTGAAATGCTGAAACATTTTACAATAGTCCTGGGATCGGGGGCAAAGTGTGAAATAAAGTTTGTACAGAATGGTGGAGTAATGACTACTGCTTGTAAATTGAGACCCCTGCTCGTTTGTCAGGTGTCACAGAGACACTCTGGCTGACAGAGTGTTAACCAGTATAAGAGCGAGAACAGGTGTTATTCCATGTTATTGAATTATGCCATGTTATTCCTGTATGCTGGGGGGCAAATAGCTGTGGAGTGGTGTGTTCTTAGGTGAGTCCCAACACCTTTGTGTGACAGCTGCTTCCCTAGGGGCTCTGTCTCATGTCTGGGATGGATATCCCATATTTCTAAAATATACCTTTTTTCTCTAGTACTAAATTCTAGCCTCTGGCTTGTTCATAATGCACAGTGTAGATATTAGGATACTCCATAAGAAAGTCCAGTACACATAAATGTAGGAACATGCTCATGAAGAATAAAACAAGATTAGGCCTTGACAAGCATTGCAAAGCTAATCTGGTAGATTCACGTTTGCTAATGCAGTTACTGATGAACAGGGAGAATGGTTGTGTCCCAAGCGAAGGTTAAAATGCTGGAATTTGTCTGGTGAAACAGCTTTGTGGTAGAATGCTTGGGGTCTGGGGTTTGAATCTCTGTGTGGTAGACTTACAATTCATAAGCATTTTATTCTTGAAGTGATGGAAGGGGACATCCAAAAGGATTGTCAGGCCTCTAGTTAATGCCTCTGGGCCAGACCCGGAATGTTAAGTTACATTGTCAACGTCCCTACTCTTGTTTATCTCAGGTATTTTAACCTCTTTAAGTGAGTGCTTCATCTGTAATTCTATTGTGAGTTGGTCGGTTGTCTCCAAGTGTCTGTATAATCAAATGAAATGCAAACCTTCCTTGTCTGTGACACCAAATACCTGGGTTAGGAGTGGATGTCTCAACTCTGCCTCAATTGAGAAATTATTTGGCAGGCAGGTTGTCTACTAGACCACACTGAACCTTCTCATAGCATTCCTTCCATGATTCAAATATATCTCATTTCCCTCCTTGGGATTTGTGAGACCAGATGAAAAGTGCATTGAGTCTGGAGCGGAGGTGTAAAAGCGGGACATCTGTTTGTTGTGTTGTTGGCTGTTATTATTTTCATTTGTTGGAAAAGAGAGATAAATGGAGGGATAAATGGATGATGGGCTATGGGAAAATCCCTTGTCATTTTGAGGTGGTTGGTTGGGGGTCAAGACAACTAGGGATGTGAATTGGACTGGGGGAGGGGTCCCAAATATAGAGGGTGCTGTCATGGCCTAGACAGGGGGGGTCTTTGTCTTCCCCATAATCGCATTATGTAACTCTCTCCCCCTCTCTCTTTTTCCCTCCTGTTTCTTGGTCTCCTTTTGAATTTTTTTCTTCAATCCTGTCTACTATTCATCTAAACTCTACCTAGAACATGTTGCATCTGACGTTTCTTTTTTCTCTACAAGAGAGGTCGATCAAATATAAAGCCAAACGCAAATAATGCACGAGCGACTGTATTCCTTCATTGCAGAAAGCCAGTTAATTATATGAGTTGAACTGAATGTTCGGTTTTGAAAATAAAAAACGATTGGTATACGCTCAGTGCTCGGTTGACATACCACTGAGTTATTATTGTTTGCAATTTCTCATTAATATGGCAAACTGGCTTAGCACTAACTGGAGTAGATGGTCGGATGTATGATGGTGTAGCATTGATTCGCCAACCTCTAGAGACTTAAACGCAGACGCCTGGTTGTTGGTGGATGATTGTGTTCATCTTGATGCATGTGTTCCAGAGTTAACTGACTCATTGAGAAAGTAGTGTGATCAGTAGAACGGCTTGGCAAGGCTATAGTTTTAAATATAATAGCAATTGGGATAGGATGAAAATGGGGATGAAATGGGATACATAAAATGTATTAAAAAGAAATCATGGTCAGTCCTAAAACCGTCAATAGGCCACTTCTTAAATCTGTGCAGAAATGAATAACTAGAAAATATGTCTCATGGACATATCAGGAAAATCCTTGGAAACAGTGATAACCCATGTATGAAATTGATAACCCGTTTAAAAAAGCAGAGCACCTTTCATCTGCATATAGCAGGTTAAATGAAAATTTTTCAAATCCATCATGTTGAGAACCATCTTACTTAAAAATGACAATCTAACATTCCTGAAAAATCGCGAAAAGCATGTTTTCTCATTTTACAGTAATTAGTGAATCTTCCCCCTGTACTCTAACTGTGAAATCCCCTAAAACCATCCAAATATGTGTTTATTTGTAAATGCACTGAACATATTTCCAATCCAATTCTAATCTGACATGAATGAAAACCTTTTGAACACATATGGACAGTAATTATATCCTAATCAAATTTTGAAGACAGAAGACAAACCTGAAGCAAGTCCTTTGATCGTGGCCTGGTTGGCAGGAATATTTGGACCATGTTGGTTATGTTGTGTCTGGTGGTGAGGAGCATGTCTAGGGCTGGTTGTGACACACTGTATAAGGTGTCTATGACTCCCAGGTATGTGTTCCCTTGGATTATATGACTATATACAGCTTGATACTCTTCAGGTATTTGTCATTGTTAGCCTTCCAAACCACATAAAGCCTTTCATTATAAAGATAATACAGCTCCGGAAAAAAACAAATATTTTACATCTTTTATAAGTAAACACAGGGAAATATGTTTACACTAACCTTAATCTACCCAACTCACCCACGTGTTACTCACAGCTTCTTTCCATCCAATAGGCCAACCAACATAACCAGTCATAAATCACAAAAAATGCTTTAGAATTGACAACAGCATCGAGGCAAGACAGCAAATAAATGTTTGTTGTTTCTTTCTTCCTTCCTTCACTCAATTTCTTTCTTTCTTTCTTATTTTTCCTCTGTTAATAAATGAGGTGTTCCTTGGTCTACCCTCAGGGCCGGAAAAGTTGTTTTGTTTCTGAAAAAAACACCCTCATGACAGGGCCTCTGTAGGGGATGTTACAGTAGGAGACTGGCATCTCTGCCTCCTATAGAGCTGAAAGTTAATAGAACTGGATGAAATGTGATTTATAATAGTTAGGCCCATCACCTACAGATATGTTTCTCTATTCAGTTGTGTTCTCAAGATTCCAGTTCATCAATAAAGGTCACATTTTGAATTCACTCCAAAGCTTGCTGTACATATGTTATTTGAGAGTGTTCTCAGTAGAAAAATACACCAAGTTTCAAAACCAACTACTGGCTACATGACAGGATGTTTTTACAGGGCCCATAGTGTTCCATATATTCAAAAAGGACAAATATGGAGTAAGATTAATTATTGAGTTTAGGGTGAGACTCATTGGGAAATGAATTATTCCCAATGAGTCTCAATGGCATTCCAGTGTATCATTATGTTCAAACTCATTTTAAATATTGTGGATTTAAACAAATTGAAAATTGCGTTTGTGTAGTTCTTCACACATGTATGTATTCAAGGAATTGTTATGAATATTCAATTTTAATAATGCATAAAAACTGTTTTTCCATTGACCCTATGCAATGTTATATGTTTTGTTGAGCTTCTGAGCTATGTTAACTATACTGGTTGCCACAGTTTGAATTATAGATCTTAAGAGATAAAGGTTTTTTGCACAAGCTAATGGGCCATGAATAATATCTAATCAATAATGTCATTATTGGGCAGGTTTACACAGACACCCCAACTAATTCACCAATCAGATCAGATATTTGCAAGAGTTTAGCAAAAGATCAGAAATCTGCTGATTGTTTAAATGAAGCCAGAGTAGTTTGCCCTTTTGGTTATAAAACATTATTCACCTGGGCCTCTTGAATAAAGCATCGGTAAAGAGACTGCCAAAATGCCTTGGGCCGGGGCCTCCTTGAAAATGGTTCTCAAGTGACTTACCTGATTAAATGATAGTTTAAAAAAAGCTGCATCATTGAGAGACCACGGTTTGAATTCAGAGACCATACTGTAGCCCGCCGTAGACAAGCTAAAGCAAATCATTTTTTTAACTGTAATTTAACCAGATGAGATGACAACCTGAGCAAGTGCAACAACACAAGACAACTTGCAGAACCACATGAATCATGTTAAAATATAAATAAAATATATTTTGATTAACTATTTGTATACTGTAGAAGAGAAGACAGTGTTAAAGGAAGTTGCATACAGGTAATCTGTCCGGCACAGGAAGTTAAGCATGCGTACAGGTAATCTGTCCGGCACAGGAAAAGAGACATACTGTATACTCATTGTAGATATATATAGACAGACAGACAGACAGGCACTTCAGAAGGCAGACAGACACAGACCTACTGACACGAAAAAATGCGTACACATAAAAGCACAGACAGACTGGAGGGCAAGCAGATAGACAGACTGCCTGGGAAGAGTGTATGTCTGTATGACACAAACTGTTAGTCCATCTGTCTGTTTGAATGTATTTGTCATTTCTAACTACCTGCCTATCATTCTGTCAGTTTGTCTGAATCTCACTAATTTACCCACTGCAGCTCCATCACCAACTTTTTATCCTGAATGCAATTTAGTAACTTATAGGTCAGTGCCCTTGATGAATAACTAGGCATCAATGTTCTCTCTGTGGAGATGGGAGCAAAGAGCGTGCTGGATGTTGGAGGGAGAAGGGGGAGAGAAGTGAATTGAGAGGTGGAGAGGAGGCAAGGAAGTGATACAGAAAGAAGAAAAATGCAGGAAGAGAGAAGTGTGAGAATGATGGAGGCTGGAGAGAGAAGAGAAAGAGCGAGGGAGATGAAGAGAGGTTTGAGCGGCAAGAGGCGGGAAAGCTTTACAGGCTACTCAGTTTTCATAGTTACTATTTAGAGACCCCGTGGGGTGTTCTTCCAATGAGTTTCTAGATTTCCTATCAAATCTTGTGGTCATGTAGATCAGTTTCAAATGTTTTGCAGTTTCAGTATACACATGGAAAACTCCAATGACCCTCTCCAAATGGCCTTTGAAGCCATTATTGATGAAGTGGGTTTTGTCCAAAATGTATTGGGACCTGCACATTGCCGTCATACCATAGACTGAATCTTATATCATGGAATGGATATTGTGGATCTTACTGTCTTTTCTCATAATCCTGGAATATCGGTTCATGATTGTTTACTTTCGCGACAACTAACCCTCTCTCACCCTAAACAAGGATGTTTAAAAGTCGTAATATAATGTAATATAGTAGTAATATACACCTTGGCCTTGGACAACCCAAGTACTTTTCTTAGGAGAACAAACCCAACATTGATGATAGTGTTGCAAATCAAACGATCAAGAATGCACAGGCCTGGAACCACTGGAGACACTGGAACTGTTTCATTCTGAATTGCTTGACACATTCATTGAAATAGTTATCTCTGTGACGCATTTAGCGTTTCCAAAATATGCAAATATGCTTTTCAGTCCTTTCATGTTGGACAAATACAACAACCATGTGACGCCTCCTACTGAATGCTAAGTGTTTAGAAAACGTCAATAAATTTTTCCCCCATTTTTCGCAGTGTGTAAAACAATGGGTAATATGAATAGAAATCCTTTACCAAGGACCATTGTATTTTGCCTTGATATCTCCTCAGCTTTGGTAAAATTGTCAGCATCAGTCAGAGTTGCGTTAGGGTGTATGTGTCTGAGGGCAGTCCTGCAGTTCTACATTCCTTCTTGGGAATGTGTTCATGAATAACTAAAAAATATTACTTTCATGAAGGTTATATATGGTCTGATTCAAATGATTACGTTCAATGCCACGAAGGATGCATTTTACACTAAATTCGAAGTTCTGTGGATAATTGTCAGTGGACGTAAGTATGTCCCAAGCAGGACAGAACTAAAATGCCATTTTGGGTAGGTTTAGGGGTAGTATACGTTTGTTAACAGGTTACATTAGTTTTTGTGGAGTTGTGTGGGAAGGCTGCAGTTAAGCCTAGAACACTCCTGTCTGATCTTAGAGACAGGTGCTTGTTAAGAGGCTTTTCTTTTGAATTCTGATGTCCCTATTGTACATAGCCCATTACAGGTTTGGGCCCAAGGGCTTCTGCTTTGGTACGCCCCTGCATTAATCCCTTCCAAAGGATCTAAGTGTGTAGAGACAACATTCATTTGCCAAACCTACCTAATTGACTAAAACATGTTAGCTTCCCTGGCATCTGAAGGACAAGATCTGCTGAAATCAGGCTGAAAATATATGCAGACTCTTTGCCAAAACACAGGTATTCCATAAAATATTATTGTCTTTTACAACAGGCTTGAAATCGGATATGAGCTCTTGGCACCATGGTACGCATTGGTTCAGTCAAGAAGAACTAAGATTTCATGGTATTTGGCAGTGATGGTTGTCGTCAGGGGTATTTTGATACAATATATATTTCTAACAAAGACATGAATCCCTGTTGTGTCAGGCAGTGGTTACCCAATGATACTTGTACGTACCTGGGACAAGCATGCTTAAAGGTGTTTGTTTGTGTGTGAGTGCATCTGTGCGTCTGTTGTGTTTGTGCGACTTTGAGTGTACACTCTTTTGATTTTGAAGTGTGCCACGTCTGGTAGTTGCAACACAACACGGCACCACCGTTCCCGTCTATGGTATGCTGCAAGCTTCAATTTAACCATAACTGTTTACAGCTGTCAATATAAGGACTAACACCACAATAAATGCATTAAATTGCGTCTGGCCCAGTGTCATGAAAAATGAGGGGAGTGGATGGACCCTGTAGGGAATGCATGTTCACTCTCTGTTATTACATGGCTGTGTCTTAAGGGTCTCATGCCTGCTGTCCATTGTATTTAATCAGCCTCTATTACCTGCTACCCTTTTCACTGTTAAAATAATCACCCACAATTATGGACATAAAGGAGAGAGCAGACACGAGAGGGACAGGGAGAGAAATCACACAGAAAGTAATTTCTCTCCACCTTGGCTGCTTATGTGGCTTTTGATGTTTTTTGGAGGTAATAAAAGCCTTGTGGGTGTCTGCCATGACCCCCCTACAATACATCGGGAGCAGCCACTGAGGACATGTCCACCTACCAGCCGCACACACACATGTAGACACACACACACACACACACACACGTAGACACACACACACACACACACACACGTAGACACACACACACATACAATGCCACCACCACTATTAACTTAAAAGGTCCAGACAATTTATCGAATGCTGCAGATGAAAGAAAAAGCAAGATTAATTCAACAAAATTGACCACCTTTACAATGAAGAAAATAGAACTGTGAGAAAAGGGTATTGTCATTTACTATAATCCACACTGGTGCTGAAAAAAACAAGAGTCCCCATTAAATGTGCTGTACCTTTGAAATAAATGGGCCCAATTACCGCCACGGCCGGAGCTCCCTAATTAATCTTTTGTCAAAGCAAATACACATGGTGAGGAGACACTGGAGGAGTGAGATGCGCCATCATTCAGAATCATATTCGAGATGAAAGTTAAAATCACAGAAGTGTTATGGGGTGTAGCCTGGTAGTTGCAGGTTCCAGGAAAAACATAGCGAGCTAGAAATTCCATTTGTTGAAAGAGTGACATTAGTCCCTCCTGAGTGGTATAGCTGCGCGCACGTCCTGGTCGCACCAAACTGACCGTGGCCAGTAGTCTTAAATAGGGCGGTGTACTCTGACCCAGCACTGCCCGTGGTGTGGGCAGGCATGGCTGGCAGGGATTTCTTTGACTTGGTGCACTCTGGTGACTGTCTAAGAAACATTAGACTCTTCCAAAGCTTAAATTTGGTCACCAGTTGTAAGAAAATGGCCTCCACATGTTGAATCCATGATGTCCACGTTGAACAGTGTGAGTTTAAATCATTCAGCAAAAACACCCAGTTCACTGCTTTCCTGTCAAATAGAACATTTTATATACATCGAGCAGCCATAACATTATGACCACCTGCCTAATATTGTGTAGGTCCCCCTTTTGCCGCCAAAACAGCCCTGACCCGTTGAGACATGGACTAGATCTCTGAAGGTGTGCTGTGGTATCTGGCACCAAGACGTTAGCAGCAGATCCTTTAAGTCCTGTATGATGCGAGGGGGCCCTGCATGGATCTGGGGAATGTTGAGGCCAAGTCAACACCTTGAACTCATTGTTGTGTTCCTCAAACCATTCCTGAACCATTTTTGCTTTGTGGCAGGACACATTATCTTGCTGGAAGAGGCCAATGCAATCAAGCAAACCTTGGACATGAATGGTAGCATATGGTCTGCAACAATGCTCAGGTAGGTGGTACTTGTCAAAGTAACATCCACATGAATGGCAGGATCCAAGGTTCCCCAGCAGAACATTGCAAAGCCTCACACTGCCTCTGCTGGCTTGCCTTCTTCCCATAGTGCATCCTGGTGCCATGTGTTCTGCTGGTAAGTGACACACACACACCCAGCTATCCACATGATATAAAAGAAAACGTGATTTATGAGACCTTCCATTGCTCTGTGGTCCAGTTCTGCATGCTCACGTGCCCATTGTAGGTGCTTTCGGCAGTGGACGGGGTCAGCATGGGCACCCTGTCTGGTCTGCGGCTTCACAGCCCCATACGCAACAAACTGTGATGCACTGTGTGTTCTGACAACTTTCTATCAGTACCAGGATTAACCTTTTCAGTTACCTGAGCTACAGTAGCTCATCTGTTGGATCGGACCACACGAGCCAGCCTTCGCTCTCCATGTGCATCAGTGAGCCTTGGCCACCCATCAACCACTTTTCCTTCCGTGGACCACTTTTGATAGGTACTGATCACTGCTGACTGAAAACACCCCACAAGGGCTGCAGTTCTGGAAATGCTTTGACACAGTCATCAAGCCATCACAATTTTGCCCTTGTCAAAGTCACATACACCAACCTTGAGGGCAGAATCTTCACTTGCTGCCTTATATATCCTACCCACTGTCATGTGTCATGATAACGAGATTATCAGTGTTTATATGTATATGTATATATGTATTTGTTCTAGTTTATATTGAAATGTAACAAGTTCCAGGCAAGAAAATGAATTGAAATGGACAGATATGGTCCAATGGACAGATTTTTTCCCTCAAATTTAAAAGAAATTCAAGGTATCAGTGAATGTAGTTTCCTACACCATCAAAAGCTTCTTTGAAACTGAAGGGAACTTTGTCAGGAAGAGGTCTGGCAGACCCAACGCCACAACCGAATCAGAAGACAAGATTCTGAGTCAACTGCTTGAGTGATAGATTGCTCACAGGACAACAGCTTCAAGCTACAGAAATACTAGTCAAAGTCTCAGTTTCAACGAAGAGAAGTCCTTAAGCTTCTGGTTTGACAGGTTGAATGGCAGTACTGGAAGCCATTGCTAAGATGGCAAATGAAGAACGAGGCTTGCCTGAGCCATGAACCCAGTGATACCAACTGTCTAACATGGAGGAGGATGTGTGATAGTGTTGGGCTCTTTTGCTGGATCCAGAGTGGGCGACTTGCACAAGAGTCAGTGGCACCCTGAAACAAAATGGCTACCACATCATTTTGCAGAACCATGCATTACCCTCTGGTGTACACCTTGGTTCATCCACCAGCACGATAATGACCAATAACTTCCTCTAGGCTATGTCAGAAGTACTTTAGAAGAAAATAACAAATAGTAAGCTTCAAATCATGGAATTTCCGGCACAGTCTCCAGACTCGAATCTCATCGTGTTAGTTTGGGATGAACTGGGCAGAAGGGTGAAAACAAAACAACTTATAAATTGGTTGTAACTTCTGCAACAGTGTTGGGAATAACTTTCCAAATAATATTTGATTTCATTATGGAAGGAATGCCACAAGTGTGTTTGGCTGTGATGTCTGCTATAGGTAGGTAAAACTCTTCATCATGTTCCTCAAATCTTTCCCAAGCAATGTGTATTGTTTGGCACGGCGCATTATTCTACTAAAAGAGGCCACTGCCATTAGGGAATACCATTGCCATGAAGGGGTGTTTCTGGTGTGCAAAGATGTTTAGGTAGGTGGCACATGTCATATTGATGTCTACATGAATTCCCAGCAAAACATTGTCCAGAGCATCACATTCCCTTCTATAGCTTGTTGTCTTCCCACATGATTTTAAAGAAAATGGAACTCATCAGACCAGATTACCTTGTTCCACTGCTCTAAGGTCCTGTTCCATCACTCGCGTGCCCATTGTAGGCACTTTCGGCAGTAATCACAGGGGTCCTCAAGGGCACTCTGACCAGTCTGGGTCTACACAGCCCCATACATAGCAGGGTGTGATGCTTGGTGTGTTGTAACACATTCCTCCCATAAACATCTTAAAATGTTTCTGTCACTTTTACCACAGGAGAGCTTCTGCCAAGATGGGATAGCCTTTGTTGACTTTGTGCATTAATGAGCTTTGGGTTGTCCCTCCTCAGACCACTGTCGCCACTGCTGACCAGGAGCACCCCACTAGTAGTGATGCCTCAATTGTTAGTGTTATTTTAGCAGCAGGATATCATGCTGACTGCATGAAGACTTTCTTAATCACAATAATACCCATTATTACTAGATCGCTAACAATATTGCTTTATATATTTCAATGATTTGTTTTATTTTGAAAAATTATATCTCAATTAGTGCTGCTAGCATTATATCCTGCTGCTAGAAGAACAGTAATGAAGCCTCTTATGGCCGTCACTTCCCACAAGCCTTGCTGTTTCAACGTTGCTCTGACCCAAATGTTGGGCCATAACTATTTGGCCCTCAAAGTCGTTTTGGTCTTTACTCCTTCATCAAACGTGTTGACTGATTTTTCTCTTACCATCTAATCCACCCAACCCTTGACATGTGCCCTTGTTAGGAGATGGTCAAAATGGTTTGCTTCACCTATAAGTGGTCATACTATTTTGGCTCATCAGTGTATATACATGTAAAACATAGTTTGAATTGAAGTACATTTAAGCAATGGACAAACACTAACACTGCCATATTTTTTATGTAAAAAATGATTATATTTATTGTTAAAGATGCTCAGTTACATTTGCTGCACTGTAGGATAAATAAGTCACTTTAAATAAATTTAGGAGAGTTGTTTTGATAATGGCATTTTGGCGAGTTCCTCATTTTAATTACCAGGCTAAAGTGGACCAGCTCAAACTCTCTTACTCGGTCCTCTTCAAATTTTTAAGAGCTGCAGACTCTGCCCACGTCACCCTAAACATGCAGTCTCTTCTCTCCAAAACATTGCGAGTATTACTTTAGTAGACAACTCTGCTTCCAGTGGAATTGGGACTGCAAATTATAGAGATCATAAAGCATATTAAGCATGAATAACTGCAATTTTCTCACATTTTCGTCAACCTTAACCAAACTGTGTTGTTGTCACAAGGCTTTTGATGTAAAAAGCAATGTATTTTTCCACAATTTACAGTTATTATATTCTACAATATGCCAGTTATTGAAGTTATGCGATAAAACAACTGAGTTTCATGTGTCTCTAGACCAGTTAATCACACCTATCCAAGGAGAAGCTAATTGTGATCCAATTACCTCTGTATGCACTTCCTCCGTGGATGTCTACTTCCCATGCCTGATCGATCAAGTAAAGAAGCAGATCTTATAGAGACCGGGGTCGTAGGTGACCCTGGACCCAACAGCTTGTGGGGGGGTTAAGACTAAGATCATGTGTGTCTTTAGGGGCCCAGACAAGGGTCAGGAGGTCTAAGTCAGGGTTGTGACCCTGCTGTTCCCCAGTCTGTGTCCACAGGCCCATGTGCTTGGGTCCAAAACTACAGCGTTTCTTCTACCTGTTCCATTAGAGCTTTATCATGATGCGATGCACCTATGCTATTGGACAATATTTTCACATTTCAGCAATAAGGTATTGCTGGACTAACATGCATGATGAAGTATAAATTTACAGTCACCTTCAAAAATACTACAAAACTGGTAAAGATGAGAAAAAAGACTAACATAATGTTCCAAAAAAGATAATACATCATATCCCCAAGACATTCTCATCTCCCCTGTTATTGGATATGTTAAAAGGTTAACATTTCTTGGGGATATTAATTTATTCGAATGGTAGCATCCACATTCATAAAATAGTGTGTATTTTATATTATTAGGTATGCTTGCTGAAAACAGTGTGTACTGTAACTGCAGATTTCTGTCATAGTCTTATTATGATTAGGCACATTTAACACCACATACAATTCTGGGTATAAAGGTGATTCTGATGTCCTGGCAAAGCATTACAAAACTTAACATTTCTATGGTTCTTTTTTCTTTTGTAAAACAATAGGTCCTAAGTTAAATTACCAGCATTATTTCTATTAATCATTTATTACACTTCAACTTCATACACTATTATGGGATTATTATCCTCAAAATTCACAAGTTCTCATTGTTTTAAACTGCCTGTTATCTATTGTCATGATTTGACCTGGAGGCAGGACAAAGGTGAAGAGGTTTTCAAGGGTAAACATGGTTTAATACACAGACACACCGAAAACCAAAAGGCACAATACAGCAGGAACAGGCAACAGGAAAAATTACCAATAAAAACACAGGGGCAGGAGGAACTTAAATAGGTGAAAACAATACTACAGTAAATGAAACCAATCAAAAACGGAATGCTACATTAGAGACAAATCACCTACTTTTCCAACTTCTTAATGAACAATGTGGAGGCCATGCAACCTTCCAATTATTAAAATATTAAAAAAAAGTTAAGGTATTAACAAGCATATCCTACAAAGAGTTAGTCCAAATAAGCATGGTGATTGATTGTACAATTTTCTGAGCCACACTAAAAAAGCTGTACCATGTATAGAACTATGACGCAAAATAAGATTAACTGCACTACTATCATCACAGCCAAGGCAATATATGTAGATAGCATTTAGGCATTCATTTCCCACGATTCTAGCAATAAGTTAGCAACAATGTCAGCTTCTACTAATTTCCTATTTTATGAATAGTGACCGTTATCTATTTGAAAATATCATACTGTTTTTTTTTCTATTATTGATAACAGCATACATTAGCACACTCTTAATGCGTATACAAAAACATGTCAGTAGAAAAAGAGGAAACATTTTAAATGTAATCGCTACTTGCTTAAGTTTGAGCAATAAAGTCACAGTGTTAGCTGTGTCGTTGGCTAATTTTTTCTTGAAAAGTCAGGAGGAAGAGATTGCATAGTATTGCAGGTGTAAAATTAACAGGTATGTTACAAGTGCAGCCAGTTTGCTTTATGAGCCAGATGATCTACTAAATTCAGGACCATGGACACCGCTATCCCAATGCCCATACTTACTAATAGTAATGCAATTAACAATTTGTCTGAATGATAACAGTGTATATCAAATGAACAACCAGCTGGCTTGGGTAGCAATGCTAGATTACTGTTGGCGCTATTTCCACCCAGATGGATAAAATAGTAGGATTTCATGCAATCTACTGTATGTTGCCTGCATAAGTATTCAACCCCTGTGCTGTGGAAGCTTCCAGTTTGCCATAACTAGGATACCATTAACTTGCCATTGGCCTCCATC
Organism: Esox niger; assembly: GCA_016801105.1. Taxonomy (NCBI): domain Eukaryota; kingdom Metazoa; phylum Chordata; class Actinopteri; order Esociformes; family Esocidae; genus Esox; species Esox niger. Next base: position 4,385 of record JACXGJ010000548.1, on the reverse strand, counting down.
TGTAAACCATTAGAGTTTCTGTCACATTTTCTATATAAAAGAAAGATAATTGGTTAGGCTGTGAATCTGAAGGAAAAGACCAAAGCACATTCTAACAGCTGTTCTCTGCATAAACCTGGCGGCATTGGACGTTAGTAAGAAAGAAGCCATTACTCAAAAATTACTAGCGGATACCCTGAGAGTGACGAATGCAATGTGGGCAAAATGTGTTGTGATCAGAATTGACAAATTCTTGAAAAATTTAAGGAAGAATTGATGATGCAAAATATAGAGAAATACTGCAAGAAAACATGTTTTAGTCTGCTAAACAAATGAAAACTTCAAAGGAAAATGACCATTCAGCAGCACAATGATCACAAGAATGAGGCCAAAGCAATATTAAAGTGGCTTAAGTAAAAAACGTGAATGTTCTACAGATAATAGCAAAGTGATGGGTTGTACCTTGTTTTTGCAAGGGAGGGAAATGCAACCTCCCTATGGTTCAGAAAGCATGTACCCCATACTAGATTTTAATGATTCCCCAATATATCAAAAACAAGTTGAAAGTCAAGAAAAAAAATTACAGAGGCTTTGAGTTACAAGTATCTAAAGGATATAAATTGCCTTAAAGAGAAATACAAATTATCTTCAAACACAGACATTCCCATGGTTACAAGTCTGTCTCCTAGGACCTTGGAATTACCACGTGCACAGTGTACAACAGGAATCACATGGCACTGTGGTTAACAACCCAGGACATGACCGGAAGCAGAAACGAACACTGATTTAAATGTGCAAAGCACCACACACAGCTGCTGAAGATCCACAAACTAACCTGAAGAATGGTTCGACACTGAACCATGTGCACACTTTACAAAAAGGGCCAAATTGTAGAATGCCTCGGAAGACCCCACTGCTCAAAAAAATATACAAGAAAGCCCTAACAAGTGAATACCAGAAAAGGGAAGGAAAAAACGGAATGACGCAGAATGACACATCAAGGCAAACAAGAGACCTGAGCTCATTTAACTGAGATTTCTAGTTTGTCACAGTAGGAACAGTAGTGAGGAGGGATTCACTACAGCCCATCTCATTCTAAATCATCAGCTCTTATGTATGGGTTTGTTAACTGGTGAAGCAACAGACAGGTCTTTATCAAGGTGACAGACACTGAGACACATCAATAATCACATTCCTTCATATTTTTCTCTGTTAGATTTTGAAGTAGAAGATATATGGATTCAAATGTTCACCTGTGTCTTTCTATCCATGCATACACATGTGTAGCAGCTCCTCAGCTCCATGACGGCTTTTTATTTATTGATTTACCTAACTTGTTTATCCCCTCTCCTCTTTGGCATTCTTTTTAAAAGGTTGAAAGATAATGTAAGAGTGGTAGCGTAGAGGGTGAACACGCATAAAAATTCCCTTGAATGACAGAAAAAGGTCCTTCTGAAGCCTTCTCAATGTGTATTGAAAACACTGTGTATGAACCGAAAGTGTATTAAAACCCCAGTGTCTGTTTAGAGGGTTTGGTAATGCATTATTTGGCTCCAGCAGAGGGTCAGTGGTTTGAGCCTATGTGGGACTGAGACAATGATGCTATCCTGTTTTTTGGAATAGCACTGCTATTTGTGTTGCAGTGCACTGAATTCTACATTGGGTGTTATTTGATGTCCTGATCAGGCTTCTTTTTATATAAGACAAACTGTAAAAGACAATTATAGTTGGTACATCTGTAAGATAACAAGATCATCATTTGAATTTGCTGTGTAGTGTTTATTAAAAAGCCCGCTGTGTCCAGGCCTAGGATTAAAAAACAATGTTCCATCTAGACTAAGCACATTTCCCAACTCATCTCTCCTTTGCTACCTTCGCTACCTCCGGCATCTTCGCTACCTTCTCTACCTTCGCTACCGTAGCTATCTTAGCTCTGAACACATCAACTATAGTTCATTTCATGTTTGTTATGTGTACCTTGTTGCTTGCTTTGCCAACCACATCCATGAATGTTAGACAGGGCTGCTTCTTATCACACTGCTTGTGAACTGGGAGGTGAGCACCTTCTCTGGCCAACAACCACGATTGACGGCAGCCCCACACTTCCACACTCTGCAACACCCAGTTCCCATGAGAATTGCCGGTGTTCTGCAAATCAGGATTTGAACATTTGGCTGCAGTGATGCAGCAGTATTTAGAACAGTGTAGGTGTTGACAACGTTGCAACAGTTGTTGTTTTTTAAAGTCTTTGTGACTGTCGCCATTTCTGCTCTTTCTGATGAAAATTGTGATATATGCATCTGGTTTATGCATGGGGAATTATATTTCTCATTAGTTTAAATGAACCAAATTAAGAGTAATTATTAAACTGTACAAACTATAGACATCAAACCAGCATCCACATGTTATGTTGTCCAATCAATCATCTTGCTTTTTTGCCTTGATTCATCACCATCATTACTACTTTTGTCCATAGCACTACTGAAATGTATTTCAAAATATTAATGCTTTAAAGTTAGTGTAGCAGTTTAGAATATACCATGAGCTCACTCCACAACTAGCTTGAAATTTCACTGATGGGGCTATATAATTGATAATTGTATAGCTAAAACTGTTAGAATGTTTTCAAGAAAGCTAGAAGGGCATGCTCAAAAAAGGTTATACACCTTTATGAGCATGCCATATATAGTTCTGTATTAATTCTTTTTTATCACATATTGCATAGTCATATTTTGCGTGAATTAGCAATAAGGGAAACATTTGACTGTAATTCTATAATATAATTTCGAAAATAAAGAGCTTGGACTGATGTGGAAGCCATCTGTACCAGGAGCTCATAAATATTAATAACTGCATGTCTTCACATTGCTTTTCTAAGTTAAAACATGCATATCTTACAACATAAGGAACTGCGCCATAAAACTCAACTAGTCTTAAAACTAACGATTTCATTCACATGCGTTCTTTTAGCAGGTCTGTTAAACATAACGAAGTGTGATGCTTACTGCCACCCTACTGTACTATTCATTCCCTCATTACTATTTCATCAACGTATGATTAACACTTAATGCTGCAGTGTAACTCCCCATTCTCTGAGTCGGAGGCTCACTAAAGACATCTCAAGCTTGAGAGATGTAGGTTTTTCTAGTCATTTAAATGTTTTACACTTCCATTTACCCCCCTTTTAATTTAGCATATAATGATGCCGTTATAATGGAATCCATCAGGAAGTTCCTTCTGGGAGAGGTTAATGTTCTGTGGCTTCTGCAGCTAATGTGGTTTTTGCTGCATTGACAACAGATGCTGTGAATGCACTATTACAATAGGGTAAATGTTTCTAAATATGCAGGATTAGGATTGCTTCATTGGTACTGAAAAAGAAATGAATGAACAGGACAAATTGGGCCATTGACAATAAATAGAATCTAATAATGTCATACCAACTCAAACACTTGGGGAGCAGAGGAATTGGATCAAGTGTGACATTTCATAGACAGTCCCTACATTTTTTCATTGTTTAGTATCTTTGGCATCAACTAGCTGTCTTAAGATATTTCAAATAAGTGTCACTCCCTTTGGATAAGAGTGTCAGCTAAATGACAACATTTTTAAATATAATGATATCTCTCAACTCAAACTGTCAGAGACGATAACGCACGACACTATGTAAAAAATTAGCATACCCCCTACCAAATATCCACTAGGAAATTAATTAAAATAACAAACAATTTCCTCCACTGAGAATTAGTGACTACTCATGGCCCATACACCACACTGGCCTTTAATCCTCTCTGCCTCAATTATGGTAATGCTAACTTTCGCAGCAATTAATGTGATAAATTTTCTCTTGTTTTGAATTACAATTGCAGTGCCTGCTAGCACTTTAAAGCATTAATTAATTACCAATTAAATTGGTGGGCTCGTTTGCTCCAGTGCTGCTTGGTTCTGTAGCACTTTGTGTTCAGTGTGCTAATTGATAGAGATTAAAATATCTGACCTCCTATGAGAGACTAAAAGTCATATTCAACAGTGATGTTAGCATATCAAATTTTCTACTGATTGTCTCATTGGACATTGCAGTGTTAATTATGATGACTGACTAAATGCTTTGCAAAGTCAAACTGCTGTCCAAAATTTGTACAAATATGATTCATTCAAATCTAGAAGGATGCTTGCAGTTTTGTCATTTCAACAAGAAAACATCTATAAAAACCTATGCTCAACATTTGAATTGATATAATGCAGTGCTCATTTTGTCCTTTTAGTAAGGAGTTGAATTGCTATAATTTGCTAATGTGTTGTCCATGTCCATGTTTTTATTGCGTAAAGCTTATCTTGGAGAGCTCAGCAGATCCAAGAAAGGCTGTTCTCTTGTATTTCTGTGTCTTCTACCTCTTTAGTACTAT
>JACXGJ010000547.1:36356-118897 GCA_016801105.1 Esox niger | reverse complement strand
GAGAGGAGAAGAGAGGGGGGGAGTGAGAGGGGAGGAGTGGGGATAGGAGAGGAGAAGAAAGGGGGGGAGTGGGGATAGGAGAGGAGAAGAGGGGAACGTGATGCAGTTAATAAACAGTTACAAATGCAAACGCAGCGTCATCAATGGAGTGGCTGCTTTCAGTTTGCCCTCCTCTGACCAAAGCTCAATAGGTCCTGCCAGGCGACCACCTCTCCTTTGTCATGGAGTCCCATAATTGGGTTGATGTGAGCCCCTGCCTGCTGTTAGTTACCATGGTGACATGGTGCCACCTGCAGCATCCATTAAGGTGGTGAATTCTGTCCCAATGCCCTGTGTAATGGCTGAATCCCTGCAACTCACACTCATAGTAGGTCTTCTAATCTAATCTACTGATATCGCTAACTTGGTTATTCAGTATTCTCTTATTCAGTATTCTCTTTCATATTGAGATCTATGCAAGCGAGGGGCACAGTTCAATAGACAAGGCTAATGTGTTTGCACAGTATCGTTTTATGTTCTCACCTAGATTTAATCATTTAAATGACTGTGGGGGGCAACCTGTGAATACATTTCCCCTCCTCTTCAATCTCTTTAAATCTCTTCTATCTCCTCTTTCTTTCTCTCTCTCTCTCTTTCTCTCTCTCTCTCTCACACACACACACACACACACACACACACACACGTACACACACACACACACACACACACACACACACTCTCTCTTTTAATTATTCTCTCCTATTACACATGTGGCTCAGACATGTCTATGTACCGCCTCTGTTAATAATTAATGACCGGCAAAACCTTTGTCCCTCTAATGACCAATTAACTAGTTTCCAGCACATTCATTGTCGGTGCTGTGGACAATTGACCTGTCTTCTCAGCCCAGTGTTGAAATCACCTAAACCATTAGAGGTTAGGTTGGGATTGTTAAGCAGGGTTGCTAGGGGGGGTGAAGGGATGTAAATGAATGCCAAACATCTGCCGCGCCTCCTCCCCACTCCTCACTCCTCACTCCCATCCCCCCTTTCTCCTCAAGGTGCTGGCGATTGACCCGGACAACGGGGAAAACGGGACGGTGGTGTACAGCATCAGCCCAAACAACCCCTTCTACACAATCAATAACATCACTGGAAAAATTCGGACCAGCGGGGCAGTCCTGGACAGAGAGAGCTCCAGCCTGAAAGACTCCCTACTCATGAGGGCTATCGTTGTGTCTGCCACCGATCGTGAGTCCCAACCCATTGTTAAGGGGGGGTGTGTGTCCGTCTGTCCGACCAACTGACCGTCTGAGGTGGACCAGTCTGTTGTTCTATTTTATCAGAACACAAAATACACCTTTTGGCAAAATGAATGACTGTAATACTGTCTTTGGAGTTTTGTGCACTTATGACATGTTTGTCGTTCTGGCGCCCCCTGCAGTCGGCAGACCTCCACTGCGTTCTTCAGTCAGCACCACGGTCTTCGTTAACTTGCTCGACCTTAATGACAATGACCCCACCTTCCTTAACCTACCGTTTGTGGCTGAGGTAACAGAGGGTCTACCTAGTGGATCGTCTGTGTTCAAGGTTCGTACAGATTACATTAGGCTCAGTTGCGTTTATAACAGGGTTGAGGTCAATTCCACTTAGTTCAAGAACTACACTAAAATGTTACTTTTTTAAGGACAGCATGTTGAATATTTGCATTGTAATATTAGAAAATGATTATTGGTGGTTATAATGGAATATTGGTGCTTCGCAATATTATTTTCCACCAGATACAATTTGCGGAATATTGGTACACATAAAAGTACAACAATATAACATGTTCTTTAATCAAATGGAAAAGCTGCCCCTTCCCTCTTTTCCATCAGGACCTCTAAGAGGTTAAAAAGATATCACTATACAAGTTCCCCTTTTCCTGCCATGACAATACATTTTATATTTATTTTCTGTTATGGTCTCTCTTTTCTTCCATCCCTCTTTATCAAATGTACATTACTTACATTTAAAGGCTTTGTTGGCATGAGAAACAGGTTTGCCCTTCCCAAGGCAGTGGAAAAGAGGAAGATGACAAAACAATAAGAAATATCAAATGTGGAAGTAAAATTGCAAGTGCAAATTCAGTAGTTAAAGTGTAATGGACCAGACATAGCAATCTGTCTCTCTCTCTCTGTCTGTCCTACTCCCTCAGATCCAGCTGGAGGACCCTGATGAGGGGGACAATGGCCTGGTTACCATGGCGCTACAGATGGGCATGCCGAGGCTAGACTTCTATCTCAACACAACCACGGGCGTACTCTACTCCACGGTAACGCTGGACCGTGAGCAAATTGACAAGTACTACATGAGAATCGTGGCCCACGACCAAGGCCAGAAACCACGTACCTCCACCAGCACCCTCACCATTACAGGTTGGTTCCTGACAATGAACATTACCAAAATCAGGAGGCAAGACAGAAATTGGAAGACTGGATATTTATTGAAAGAGTGAGAAACCAAGCACCATCAGGTCATAACAGCGTGTTTCTTGATCAGCACACACAGTCCCCTCCAAAAGTTTTGGAATGGCAAGGCAAATTCCTTTGTTTTTTTTGGTCACTGAAGACATCTGGGTTTAAGATCAAAAGATGTATGAGACAAGAGTTCAGAATTTCAGCTTTAATTTCCTGGTATTCACATCTAGATGTGTTAAACAACTTAGGATATATCACCATTTGTATTAGACCACAGCATTGTTAGGTGAGCAACAGTAAAGGAAAAAATAATCTTAAAGTAAATAACATTTAATATTTGCTGGCATATGCCTCAAGCCTGCAACACATCGACATCACCAAACAGTTACTTCATTTGTGATGCTATTCCAGGCTTTTACCGCAGCTTCTTTCGGTTCTTGTTTGTTTCAGGGTGTTTCTCACTTCAGTCTTCTCTTAAGAAGGTGAAATGCATGCTCTATTGGGTTCAGGTCAGGTGTTTGACTGACTTGGCCAGTCTAAAACCTTCCACTTTTTCCCCTGATGAAGTCCTTTGTTTTGTTGGCAGTGTGCTTTGGATCATTGTCCTGCTGCATGATAAACTTCCTACCGATTAGTTTCAATGCATTTCTCCGTAAATTGGCAGATAAAATGTTTCTGTACACTTCTGAATTCATTATGCTGCTACCATCATCAGTTACATCATCAATAAATATTAATGAGTCTGTTCCAGAAGCAGCCATGCACACCCAAGCCATGACATTACCTCCACCATGCTTCACAGATGAGCTTGTATGCTTCGGATCATAAGCAGTTCCTTTCTTTCTCCACACTTTGGCCTTTTCATCACGTTGGTAGAAATTCATCTTGGTCTCATCAGTCCATAAGAGGGTGTCCCAGAACATTTGCAGCTCATCTCTGTACTTCTTAGCAAATTTCAATCTGGCCTTCTGATTCTTACTGCTGATGAGTGGTTTGCATCTTGTGGTGTGGCCTCTATATTTCTGCTCTCTGAGTCTTCTTCGAACAGTGGATTGTGATACCTTCACCCCTACACTGTGGAGGTCATTGATGTCACTTGTTGATTTTTTGGGGGGTTTTCTTCACAAGTCTCACAATATTTCTGTCATCAACTACTGTTGTTGTCCTTGGCCGAACTGTTCGATGTCTGTTTCTTAGTACACCAGTAGTTTCTATCTTTTTCAGGACATTCCAAATTGTTGTGCTTGCTATGCCCAATGTCTGTCCAGTGTCTCTGTTTGATTTTCTTTCTTCTGTCAGCTTGACAATGGCTTGCTTATCTCCCATAGACAGCTCTCTGGTCTTCATGGTGGTTTATCCTTTTTAACAAGAAATGCAGTCTTTATAGGTTTAAACCAAGGATGGAATCTTTGATTAAGTCATGCAGAGAAATGTAATGTTTGAACAATCAACCTAAAAGGCAACACCTGGGCAACAAGAAACATCTGTCAGTCAATCTGTTCCAATAGTTTTGCTCACTTAAAAAATGGGTGGGTTCAAACAAAGGGTGGTATGTGAGCTGTTTAACCCATCTAGATGTGAATACCAGGAAATGAAAGCTGAAATTCTGAACTGTTGTCTCATATTGTCTTTTGATCTTAAACCCAAAGCTCTTCAGTGAACAACAAAACAAAGGAATTTGCCTTACCGTTCCAATACTTTTGGAGGGGACTGTACTTGCCATTGTGAATAAAGGTCATGGTTGACCTAATCTAAAAACTACACAGAGCCATTCCCCAGTATGTGCCCTCGGGTTTTTACAGTTCCTTTGTACTTTATGAATTAACGTCACTGATCAAGAACTGCCCTCAACTGGTTGTTTGGGCCTCAGTCAGGCACTTAATGGAAGGAAAAAACTACAGTCAACAGACATAGTCTTGCAGATGAATACAGTTGAAACTGCCCCTTTGAGGAAAGAATTTGAGTCAGTCATTTGCAGAGTTTAACAGCACCACCACTTGATCAGAGGTTGATCTTTAAAAGTGCAGAGGCATCGGTCTTGTTCACCCATTGAGCATGATGTTTTTAAGGGCTGAATTGTAAAGCGTCATAACAGCCTGTGTGTCTCTTGTGCCTCTGCTTGCCTACCTCCGGCTGTCCCTCAGTCCTAGACGTGAACGACGAGACTCCCACCTTCTCCCCGAAAGTCTACAATGTATCTCTGCAGGAGAGTGTCCCCAGGGATCAACTCGTGGCTCGCCTCAACTGCTTCGATAACGACACTGGCCTCAACGCTGAGCTTAGCTACTTCATCACAGGTGGAACTTAGTTTATGGCAGCCAGAAACTTACCTGGGTTCATTGTGTTCGTGTGTGTGGGCAAGCGCGCATGCGTATAAGTGAAATGCTAATTATCTGGATGTCATGAGTCATCATGTCAGTACTGTGTTCTGCAGGTGGGAACCAGGATGGTAAATTCAGTGTTGGCTTCAGAGATGGTGTGGTCCGAACAGTGGTTGGCTTGGACAGAGAGACTCAGGCTGCGTACACACTGATCATTGAGGCTATTGGTGAGTACTTGCACATTCTGGTTGGATGCCTATTGCATTTCGTTGTATTGTACTGAATATAATCTTTAAGAGGATTTTGAGCACTTTAGTGGCATAGACCTATACTGTAAGCCTTCTTCAGTCATAGCCCTGTTGTTTTTTTCTTTGTCTGAGGTCTAAAACAGTCCTTGTCATTCCTAGCCCATGGAAATGTTTTGCAGTCCTAGTTCTATACATATTTCAGCCTCAGCCCTATAAGCATATTCTTATAGGGCCCCCATAGTCTTAAAATAATATCAATTTTCTTTTTATTTAGAGCAACACAATTTTTTCCACTCTTGACGTGTTGTTAAACTCCATTCTCTATAATTTTTAAGATCAGATAAGTTCAAATCTCCAAGCCTGGCACAGCCTTGAAATAAAACAGGACATAACTCAAATGGCACTAAACACGGAACTTGTACAAACACTGTACAGGTTTGAACAAAATCCAAATACAATGTCGGACAACACGCAAGGGAAGAAGGTACCTAAATAGGGGCAAAGCATAGGAACACGGGAGGATGATAAAGATAATGAACAGTTTTCCATGGACTGAGCGAGGGAGAGAGGGTATTGGATCTCACTGGCACGACAGGCCTGACGTTCCAGGATGTGACAATCAGTGAGATTGAGAAATTATGCCTAAAAGTCTTCGGTGATGCCAAAGGTTGGGCAACGCACAGCATTTGTTCTACTTTATCAGCATGACGAGAACACGGTGCTGGGCCAAAATGCCTCCCTCACCCCTGTGCCCTGGATATCCCATAGGGTTACAATAAAAAGATGTGCACTTTGTTATACATAGAGGGTGCTATTCTGGACACATTGAGGTCTGAGGCTTCCTGTTGTTGTTGAAACTGTTGAGTACGTTTGAGTTACTCTGTGTGTCTCTGGGTGTGTCTGCACGCACTGACAGACAGGGTCATACAAGAGTCATCGCTGTTAGTGTGGATTTGGTTGGCCCCTATGTTCTAAAACATGTGGTCGTCTAAGACTTTTTCATTTCTGTTGTATGGTTATAATCGTTGGATTTATATTGTCTCCAAATAGTGCGAAGGTCTGTTGCTTTAGTTGGTTCAGCAGGGCAATCATCTGCCTGGAGAGGACCTGTACTGCTACAAAATGAGTTCCAATCTGCCCTTTCTCCACTGTTTCTGTCTGAATGTGTAACATGCAGTGTTCCAAAACGTGTGAATGTGTTTCTCTTAGACAATGGCCCAGCAGGCAGCCGGAGAACAGGCACAGCCACGGTGTTTGTTGAAGTTCTGGATGTGAACGACAACAAACCCATTTTCCTCCAGAATAGCTACGAGACCAGCGTACTGGAGAATGTCCAGTTAGGAACCAGCATCGTGCAGGTTAGAGAGATAAAGATATTAGACAATTACTGTGGGATAAACAGCAGATTTTCTTAAATCATTTTATATGCAAAATATTTTGTACACTGTAATCTTTTGTACACTTTAGGGTACCAAATGTACAGCTGTTTTGTACTGGTATGTTGTTTGTTTTCATTGTGTGTGGGATGGGTCAATATCTAGTCTTGATTCTAGATTTTGTATTGGCATTTGGATGTGTCTGACAACATGAGGACCAATGAACTGGCAATGTGACAATCATTGGTCACTGTAATCAATGAAAAAAAATGCATGTGTCAGCAAACGTACTGCCATCCGAGAAGACATCATCAGTCGAACTTTATAGACTGCAATAACACTAGCTATCCTCATAAACAGGACCTAAAAGATACAGAAGAGTTCTGGAAAATGGTACTGTGGACAAATAAACATTACCCAGTCAGTCTCTGGCCCCATCTCTCTCTACTAGTTAGCCAACACTCTCTCTGTCTCACTCTCTCTGTCTGAGAGGCATATAGCCAGACCAGCCAATAACAAAAACACGTTAGAGACATCATGGCTCCACAAAGATAAATAGTGATTCAAACTGAAATACAGCTAACTTTCATCTGGTCCAACTCCAGGTACCTTATACTAGCTTCTAGTTAGTAAAAGTGATGGCCTGGAAAATGTGGAGAAAAGGAAGTGGCAATACCAACTTAGTGCTTATGACCAAAATATGACTTAGTGTTAAGTTTTTGGCAAATATTATTTCAGAGCCAGAAAGTGGAAAGATAATCTCCTGAAGTGAATACAATAGCTGCAGTTACAGGACTTGTAGAGAATCACTAGGGTCGACCCCAAGCATCTGGTGATATGAAACAGACATCAGGCAATCATTCTATGTAAAGGAAATGCAACCAAGTACTAAACATGACTGCTTGACTATACATATTGTCAATATGTCCAAATAATATTGATAGCCTAAAGTAAATGCAATATGTTCAAAACCCGCCAGTGTTTCTAAATGGTTCATTTATTATGGATAGAAAATATTCTCAAATGAAAAATGTATCTCCAGTTTAACTTTTGAGTAATTGCAATTTCCAAGTCAGAGAGAAGGAATACTGAGCAAAACAGATATTACAGACAATCATGTTCAAATGCATGTGCAGTACATTCAAAAACCCACTCACCATCATGCACGTGAGTCAAATTCAATTGAGCTTTTATTTTCTAAAACATCTGAGTACAGAATAATAGCAAAAATATTCTAATACCACTGTCAAAATGTACAAAACAATTCACATGAACCACAGAAGCTGCTTTTCCTTGTGATACAACCTCAGGTGTGTACCTGCCTCTGCTGTGGGTTTTAACATGAATGTTTACGGTACTGTCGTGGTCCGAATGATTTGGCAGACTGGTTTACTATTACTGGGCCTGCATCCATCCCATGGTCTAAGATTGGTCATATTTCTGTAACGTAGTCAAACAGACAGGGCATGGTAAGATTGGTGGTTGGTGTACTGCTCAGGTCCGTTTGGGGTGTGTTTGAGGAGCACTGGTTGCCGTGCTCTGGCCTGCGTTGGGGCGGTCGTCTGAAAGAGGAGGTGAACGACCTCCGCACAGAGCCCAATCTCTTCCATAGCTTGAGCTGGGGCTCGGACGAGAGAGAAGGCCCGCAGACCAGGTAATCGCCTGAACCACAGCACCCATCCGAGTCCTCTTCTGACTGGCTTGCAGAGCGGCGACACATGGCCAGGAAGATGGCACAGCCAGCCAGGAGGAGGGACAGGCCCAGCACCACCAGGATGGTCAGCCGTGGGTCGTGGGGCTCTGACGGGACATGGGAGGGGGCGAAGTAGATGGAGATGTTGGAGGGTAATGACGGCTCTGTGAAAGTGGTGGAGGAGATGTTTTCCGCCGGTTCACTGGTAGTGTTCATGGTCGTGTTCAATCGCCAAGTTCTGGAATGCTGAGAAGGTATGACAAGGAGGTTAGCGGAGTGTACAGAGTAGTGCACTGGCATCTGGGCATGTGTTAGCAACTGAGCACGCGCCATCGCAGGCCCCTGACAGAGCACCACAACCGCTCGGCTGATGCCTGTTATGGATGGGTTAGTATCATGCGTTGCAATACGCGCAAACACACATTGGCATTTGCACCAATTAGGTAGCTATTACATCAATGACTACACAACAGTTGCCGCTTGAGCGTTTTTTAAATGTAATACAAATTGAGTTTATTAAAATGCCCATTACCGCCGCCCCCCCCCCCCCCCCCCCCCACGACGATAAATACAACACACACCTGAAATCCCTCAGTGCCCAATTATGCCCCCCCCCCCACGCTGCCTCATTCTCAGTACCTCCTGCCTTTGCAAAGTAACATTTGTAAATGTCATAGTGTTTAATTCAGCTGGGGCAAAGCGTGCCTTATCGGTTTTAGGGGGGAAAACACATTGGGTCGTGAAATTATTTTTAAGACCAAATGCCAGCGAAGCTGTATGGAAAGACCGCCGAAGCAGCAGTCGTCTCGTTAGCACACCAGTTCATTAGTCAGCCCCACTCAAAACACACACACACCATCACACTCTCGCTAATGCAAGCCACTGAATCAAAATTCCTTTACAGAAAACACACGCGTACAAACACGCTCTACCCATAATTCTGTTACAACGTTTCCCATAGTTTTCCCCCCAAACCCACCTATTTTGTTTTCTGTACTTTTGACACTAAACAAACTTGTTTCACACCTCAACTAGGGCTGAAACATACAACTCCTCTCTCTTTCCCCCAGCTGTGAGAAATCCTTCCTCACAAGACATCGATACTCAGCAAAGTAATCCAGCTCATTTTCTCAAGATTAGTGGACAATCAATGTAAATCCACAGTTTTAGCACTCCTCATTTTGACTGTGTGGTCCCTGTTGGTTTTCCTTCCGTCCATTTTCCTATGCGCTTCTGGGTTTTAGTAGTCCAGAGGCTAGCTGACATGAGGACAGATTAGCTCCGACATACCTCCCAACTCCAGAGTTCACAAGTCAGTATCCACTCCTTCCTGCACACACACACACACACACACACACACACACTCACACAGGTGGGTGTAACACACACGGTGCATGTGTTTCATGGACTCATTTACACCTTGTAATAGATGCACACAAGCACACTCGTTACCTTGTTCGTTCGCTTCCAGTTTCGGTGAGTCAGACTTTATCCTGGCTTCCACGCTCCTTCTCTCCCTCTTGCAGCCTCTTTCAGGGAGCTTGGGGGAACTCACCGGGATGACTGGGGGACATGGGGGGCAAGGGGAAACCGGACAGCGATCAAAATGTCGTTTCTCTATGTGCAACAAGGAGGGCCAGAATCGGTGAGCCGTTTCCAATAGGGTCAAACGGCTTAGACAGTAATCTTCCCACATGATAAAAGCACATACTTACTTTCGCCACTTCTGGGCTTAGAAAACGGGAACTTCTGCACCCCTTTTCTTTTTTGCCGAAGTGGTGCGGTCCTCTGTGTAATACCCTATTCATCACTCCCCAATCTGACCCCCCACTCTCTACTCCCCCTCTCCCTCTTCGCTTTTTTTCTACTCTCCAGATCTCTTTATAAACCTAATGAGACTGAAGCGGGGCCTCTTCGCACAGAGAGAGAGAGAGGGAGGTGTGTGTGTGTGTGTGTGTGTGTGTGTGTGTGTGTTTGAACATGTTTGTGTGTGCGTGCGTGCATGTGTTAGTGTGAGCACGATGGCCTGCGGCTGTGCGCGCGTCTGTCTTGCTCTAAAAGTGGAGTATGATCAGGAGGACTGTCTCATCTTTCTCTAACATATCCTACCCCACTCGCAAGTAATGTTTAGATTCAGTATAGTGATGGCCTTTTCAGTAGCAGCTCAGGTAGCAAATTTCTACTTCATGTTTTCTGTACTGTCGTTAGACAAACGAGTTGACTGGACATAAAGGGCGGCCTGAAGCTCCAACTGCATAGAGTTAAACATTAAAAGCAGAAACATTCAGAGTCCGTTCCTTGTTTTAAGAAATCCATATTTAATAATATGCACTTTCAACAAAAACATCAACCCCTTTTTTTCTTGGTTCTGTTGCTATTGGATGTACCAACTGAAAATCTGGCTACACGTGTCCTTCTGCCACTTGTTTTACTAACGAGAAGCTAGTACAAGGTACCTGGAGTTGGACCAGATGAAAGTTAGCTGTATCTCAGTATGAATCACTATTTATCTTTGTGGAGCCATGATGTCTCTAACGTGTTTTTGTTTTTGGCTGGTCTGGCTATATGCCTGTCAGACAGAGAGAGTGAGAGAGAGAGAGTGTTGGCTAACTAGTAGAGAGAGATGGGGCCAGAGACTGACTGGGGCCAGAAATTGGCCCAGACATTTCAAACACACACAGTGTGTGTTTCTTGAGGCCCCCGACACCAAGCCAGTCCTTTCCCTTGAGGATCAAATTATTTGTAACAATTCAAATACAAAAAGTTAGACAGGCCCACTGGGACATCAAATATCCAAACAGCATATCCGAACCGCCAGATTACCCGTCGTCCCAGGATATAGGTGGGGGCTCGGGAGTGAGTGAGAGAGAAGTCGCCATTGTGGAATTGCTGCCAGGACCATAATGCAGTGAGACTTCAGAGAATCGGGAGGAAAGCTGTTTGGGGCTGAGGGGAGGGGGGTTTTTGTAGTGTGTTAGTATGGCTTAGAGTTTGTGTGTGTGTGTGTGTGTGTGTGTGTGTGTGTGTGTGTGTGTGTGCAAATCAACAGTGGTTTCTTTTTAGGTGCTGAGTAATGAATTAAATGGCAGCAGAAGTGTGCAATGGATTTGTTTTCCGGTTGCTTCTGTTTGTATGTGCAGGTGCAGGCCACTGATGCCGACCAGGGGGAGAATGGCAGGGTTCTGTACAGGATCCTCTCTGGTGAGTGCACAACTTCCTGTTTCGTCTTCCTCATTGCCAGATGGGGAAGGTTTTCGAACATGTTCTAAGCCCTCACCGCAAACAAATTTAACACTAAATAGTGTCAGAAACAACTTTGCATGTGCATCTTGTTTGCATGATCTTAGCTGCGTTCATTTTCCAGTTCAACTTCAAACGTAGCGTCCAATGACAAAGCTGACAAACAGTGTCAAATTTATAAAACCTTATTTGGATGAATTCACAACTCTTAGGTGATGTTTAGTGTTTTATTTGAATGTACCCTCAAGGATATCTTACATACACGGAGGATTGTGTTGTGTCATTTTGCACCCAAAAGGCAAAATGACAGACTAGTTTATTTACTCTTTACGCAATATTTAATAGAACTCCTTCTCCGTGTCCCTTTCTTCCTGCATGTGTAGGGGACAGTGAGGGTCAGTTCAACATCAGTCAGATGTCTGGGCTGGTGACACGGGGCAAGAAAAATCTGGACAGAGAGAAAAGAAGTTCCCACGTGCTGGAAGTGGAGGCCTACAACAGTGACATGGGCCTGATGAGGAGTTCTGTCAGGGTAAGGCAGGAAGGGTGTGTTTGTGTGTGTTGGCTTTATAGACAAGGGGAAATAAACATCGAAACAAGGTGTGGATGAAAAATGTCACATTCTTGACCTTTGAGTTCTCTAATATTAATCCTCTGCCCCTCATGAAAAGCAAATGCAATGTTAATCCTGTCTTTTCCCAAGAAAATGATTAATAAAATAAACCTGGAAAAAACACAATATGAACAAGATGCTACAAAACAATTGTGTGTATAAGAGCAACCGAACAGTGAGCTTACTGGATCTAGTAGAGAAATATATAATAGATTGCAGTTGACAAATGGGCAGATAATGCAAACAATGTTTGGCAAGCTATAGAGATTAGTGTTAAGGAAAGGTTGTTTATATGGAGAGGAGGGGGTCTCCTCAAAACCCATTGGAGGAAGAGGTCAGAGGGACAGGACCTCTGGCATTCACATCCAATGGCTTTTGAGAAGATTAAGGGAGGCTATCTAGTTGAGATGTTCCCATTGCAAAGTGTAGGGATGATGTATTTTGCAACATGCCGTAGGGGTTTCATATTGGACATTAGAGGGCATGTAAAGATGAAAGTTGTGGCTTATCTGACTCATAGTGTTTCTGTCGCCCCCTACAGGTGATAGTGTACGTGGACGATGTAAACGACGAGCCTCCGGTATTCACCCAGCAGCAGTACAACCGTCTGGGCCTGAAGGAGACAGCTGGCATCGGCACCTCTGTCATCGTAGTTCGTGCCACAGACCCTGACACGGGTGGGTGTCTCGGTGTAACATGATTTGCTACAGAACTCAAACCTCATTGTACACGGTTGGGTGATTGTTCAAACTAGTATATTTAGACTGAGGTTTCCAGAGAATGTTATATACTGACGATGGTCATGATGGTAATATTAATAATTAATTAAATAGAGCTGTCCTATGCTCAATGCCAGTGACGATTCACCTACTTAGCTATTCTGTGTCCTTTACTCACTACCCATCCATTAATGTAAGCAACCATTGCTATGATCTGGAGGGTCACCAAAACACTGCTGCTTTGGTCTACCTCAGTGGTTCTCAAATCGTTGCTGAGGATCCCCAGCCATTCCAAGTATTAGATTCCTGTATTGCCTTGTCTACTACTTTCTAAGCCCTTGACAACTTGATTCAGGTGAGTCAGTTCAGGGCTACAGCATACAGTATTGTCAAATACTGGATTGGATTGAAAACCACTGGTCTGTGTCTCCTCTGAGCAGAGCTGGTCCTGGGGGTCCCTACCCTCGGGTCATTACACTTCAGTGGTAAAAAGAAACATTTACATTTCACAGGTTATTTTCTGCAAGTACTCACACCAACTGGGACGTGCAGAATGTGTTGCAGTTTTAAAGTATGATTCAAATAGTGACATTTCAATATGCTGGTTATTATTCAATAGATTATCAATGTAAATGTATGCCTTCTGTATTCTACATCTTATGTTGAAAAGAACATTGAAATGTAAGCTTTTTATTCAAGGTGGGGGGGGGGGCAGCAACAAAGGGGTTCTAGGAAGTTGCCTATTTTGCCTGTACAACGGGTTGGCCCTGCCTCTGTGTCCTTACCTGTCATAAAGATAGAAATGTCCCTGTGATAAAGAATAATATCATTTTGGGTTATTTGTGCTTGAACAATTTAGAGAGGTAAGTGTAGCAACAGAGCATGGCTACATACTTGGTTCTAAACAAAATGTGATGTTACATTTAGCCTCTTTCTTCAAACATTTGTTTGTGCCCTTCTATATCTTTTTTGCTTTCTTTGCCTTCTTCCATCCAACTTTCGTGTCCTCTACCCAGGTGACGGTGGGGCAGTGGCTTACTCCCTGGTCTCTGGCGCGGATCGTAAGTTTGATGTGGACGTGAGCACAGGCCTGGTGACCACGGTTGACTACTTAGACTACGAGACCAAAACCAGCTACCTAATGAACGTTTCAGCCACCGACCAGACACCGCCGTTCTACCGCGGCTTCTGCACGGTCTACGTGACCTTACTTAATGAGCTGGACGAGGCAGTGGCGTTCCTATCGGCGGCTTACGAGGCGTCGCTCCGGGAGAACATTGCCACGGGGAGCGAGGTGGTGCAGGTGCAGGCAAAGTCGGCGGACAACCTCAATCAGATGTCGTATCGCTTCGACCCGGACACGTCGCCCGCCGCCCTCGCGCTCTTTAAGATCGACAGTGTCACTGTGAGTTGGCGGGTGGCGTAACATTGTTTTCATGTCTCACTCTTTTGATTATTGGTTTAAGGCCAATTCTGTCTCAATTCTTCAAGCAAACGTCAAATCCATTAACATACGAATCATCCCTATTAGCATGGACATTTTCCTCCACAGCATCACCATCCATCCAGAGCATCAGTTCATCTACTAGGTCGTCATCAAACTAAATAAAAGTAATACAAATGAATGAATTACAGAATTTTTCGGTTTTAAATGGTTAAATGAATTTGATAAAATTCCGATGCCTGAGCCTGGTGGCGCAGGCATCGGCGGTTCAATATTTAAATCCGACTCGTCAATTTCGGGATCTGTTTCTGATCCTCTTTCTCATCTAAATCTTGCAGCATCTGCAATGTTGTCAGGGCATTGAATCGTCGTGTTCAGTTTGCCATTGTGAACTAAACGCTGTCTGAGTTGTGTCTGACTTGCTCAAAGGTTATATACACTTTCTCCTTTCACATGTCAGACACATGCATAGGTGTGTCTGGGTTGATGAGCTGGTTATCGGCCATTCATCCATTGACATCATTACTATTCCGTTATTAGATTCGATTAGACCAGGTTCCCGTGGTAGACATGTATGTGTAACAACTGAAAAATAATGTTAACAACATGTATGCATTTTCTTAATCTTCAGTAAATTATCCAGAGAAAAATCTAAGAGAGACAATATGATGTGTGTGTGATATCGTTTCTATTTTCCTCCTAAAATAAAAAATAAAAACTTGTAATACCTTTGTTGAATAGGTGACTGGTGACTGGTAAACAATATCCTTGGTATTTAGTTTAGTGAATAATTATTCACCCTAATATTTCTGTGAGGTCTTAATCTTCAGTAAAATAAGCAGATACAATTCAGAGAGAGACGATCTGATGTGTGTGCAATTGAGTTTCTTTTTTTCTCCTAAAATAAAAACTGTAAATTGTAATACCTTTGTTGAATTGGGGGGTGGCTACTGCTAAACAATATCCTTGGTATTTCATTTAGCGAATTCTTTTTCAGCATAATACATTTGTAGATTTACATTTGATGAATTACCCTACACAATAAGCTGAATCTCCTATTGAAAAACGGTAAAGTATGGTAAGTGGCCTATATAATTTGTATTAGGTTTCAATAATAGCCTAATTAAGTTTTGAATGGTCATGAAAATCTTGTATTTCATTTGTAATGTATTTAAATTCAACCACTGTCTAATCATTCATCTGGGAGTATCGCACATTCATCCACTGATGTCTGGCATTCGGTTAGGTGTGATTGGCACCTGGGTACCAAGTGGCATGTGCTGTTGGCGGATTAAGTAGGAAAACTGGAGATTTCTGTTTGTCAGTTTAGAGTTCTGACAACTGAACAATGTAAAAACGCCTATTTAGGAGAAGTAATGAAAGGAGGATGGTGTAGCTTTCAAAATGTCCTTGTTATTTAATTACAAACTCAAATGCCAGTTGGCGCAGTCATTTGGTGGTTTTATTGTTGAGAGGATATTGAACTGAAATGGAATTGAACCCCAATCCTGTTACATGCTGTTAATTTTACAACATTGTAATACTCTTTTCGACCACATTCTACTTCTCTCTTATCCTGTCCTTTCCTAGGGTCGAATCACCGTCACTGGGCTGCTGGACAGGGAGAAGGGGGACTTTTACACCCTGACAGTGGTAGCTGATGATGGGGCACCTAAAAAAGATTCAACTGTGGTATGTCACTTAATTCATTCTTTTATTTAATTTCTGGTAGCAATATAAAATAACTACACACAATAAAGCATTCATAAAGAATTTGTGAATAGTTATTTAATATTTTAATGTTAATTAAGATGGACATGCCATTGATACCGGAATGATGAAGATCTTAACAAAGAGAAGGGTGTAATGGCTTGGACATGTATGGCTGCCACTGTAAATGGCTCACTTGTCTTTGTGAATGACATACTTACAGCTGCCGCAGAATTAATTTGACTACATGCAAATACCTCAGAACTCATTGGACAGCACTTCATCAAACAGCGTTACATTGACCTGAAATATTCTCAAAGCACCTTGGTTTTGCAGAGCCAAAAAAAAGAAAAATCCTTGACTGGCCAAGTTAATCTCCAGATGTTAATTCAATTGAACAGGCCTCAGATTTCACACAAAACACCTCAAAACAAACGACAACTGAAGATTGCTACAGTACAGACATAGCAGAACATCACTACACTAGACCCTCAGTGCCTGCCATAGTGGGGGTCAATAGATTCGGATTTCAAGGAGTTTTCCCCATCCAAAGGATATGTGACAAAATATTTAACAGAAGTGATTAATTTGACATTAGTCTGTCCCAATACATTTGGTGCTCTGAAATGGGCTGTAATTTCTGAATACTTAAACCGGTGTACACAAAAAGATGCTAATCTGTAATTTTATCTCATAATAATTGCTTGAATTTGAATAAATCAGCCAAAAGAATAAACTATTATTCACTGTCTCAAAATGTACAGAGGCAGTATACTGTGTTTGTCTGCTCTTATTCTCTCATGTAAAGACATTCTGTGTTAACCACAGTTTTTGCATTTAGCAGTAGGATGGTGGAGACCGTTACTATGTATAAAATCATCACAATATCATGCAGTTTCCATCTTAAGGCTACGCGTATCGTTAAACCATCGCATGTGCTATGTTATCAGGAAACCGGGCCCTATTGTGATCCCTTGTCAAGTTTAGATGTGTGATACATATAATATAATAAAACACATTTTTATAATAAAATAAAATACATTTTGATCATTTATCTTTTTTTTAAATGCCTGTTAAAAAAGTTACATCCAAGGTGTTATAGGTCAAATTGGACCCTGTAGTTTTTGGGGGGTTTTCTCAGAGAAATACATAGTAAATGTTGTCAAACCATCAAGAATAGAAACAATTACAACAAAACAAAAACAATAGTAATACAATGCTATAATTATAGTATAATAATATTGTGTAATAATATTCAAGTTGTTTAATGCCAAGAAAGCATATTGACTAGAATTCAGTTGTTGGATAGCACACAACATATATGATCCCACGCACACACCCCCACTCTCTTTCACTCACACAAACACACACACACGCGCACACACACACACACCCACACACACACACACACACCCACACACACACACACAATACACACCTCCTGTCCCCCAGCTGTAAAGCAGTCTCTAGGCTGGGTCTTTCTTGCGATCTCGTCAAAGTTTGCATTTACAAAGACATTACAGTTGTGTCCTACTGTCCCAAGAGGAACAAAAATGTTATGCTGATGAGTGCACAACAGAGGAGTAATCCTGGATGACAATAAAAACAAAGGAGCAGTTAACTTGGACACTGATAACTGGCACCTACACTTGCAAAGGGATGACAGCAAGATGGCCGTCGGTCATCTTTTACCACATCTTAGATGTCTTGGCTTACAATGCATTTGTTGTGTGGACTGGAATGAATCCTGGGTGGAACTCTGCAAAGCCATATAAAAGGAGATTTTCTGCCTCTGCCAACATGGTGATGCAGCTTCAAGCCAAGGATGTAACCGTACCTATTCATCCTACTGTGCCTACTGGAAACCTGTGACTACCGGAGATAGAGATGCTAGTGGTGCCCTCACTAGGACAGCTTCAATTGCCACAAGTGTCAAAAATACATTTGCAAAGCACACACCCAAACATTCACATGCTGCACGTCATGCATATTAAACACTCACTGTGTGCTTATTGTCCATTAAAACCTTCTAAGGGCCATTTTAAGACCTTAACAAGTAGCAGGTACTACTGTAAGGTATTCCAATGCCATGTCCATCTTGTGAGAAATTACAGTGGGAACTCAAACCAGGGTGTAAAACATTTTTAGGGCTCAGAATACTATTTTGTGTGAACTAAAGTTGTTAGTGGCTTCTCTCATGTACTGTCTGTGAACAGCTGTATTGATCCAGAAAGCCAGAGGGAAGGACAATTCAAACCTAAGTATATAATTGACATCCAGGTGGTTATCACCAATAATTGTATATGCATTTAATTTATTTGGTAGTGTTCTATCCTACTTGAAGTAGAATAAGTATTGAATAAAAAACTGTTGGCCATGTCAGCTACCACCACTGACATGGTAAAACAGTTGGGTGCCCCAGGGGAATAACATTTTTTTTATACTTTATTCTACATAATAGCCATTGATCAATGATGGCCTACATTGTGCCCCAAGTTTGTCAGAGGATGAAAGTTCAGTGTGCTAAATGTTAGCCACCTGGCTCATCATTGTAATGAAGAAAGACAGGGTAGCCAAGTAACATTTGACAAATCTAGCTAATGCATTAGTTGACAATTTATTTTGAGAGTCCTAAAATGGTGTCTGTAGAAACTCTATACATTATCTACTGACTATCAGTAAAATTTTCATTAACTGTGTTCTTACCCAAACCTTAACCCTTGCCCTAAACCTCATTCTAAACCTAACCCTATCCTTAGCAACAGATGTGTTGAACATTTTTCAACAGTAATACTATCTATTTAACATCTAATGATGGAAATTGTGACTCCCAAAGTAATGTGTTACTATGCTTTATTGTGTTGTTATTATAAATGGCTACCCTTCTTACTTTTTGTCTTCTTGTTTTCTTTCAGTTTTTTTCTTGGTTTATTTCAGTTCAGTTTTTCTCTTTTTCTTCACATTAGCTGCTTGTCAATAGGAATTCCCTGTTTTCAAGTCTCACCTGTTCTCAATTATAAAACGTTTAACAATGCTTTCCTCTATTTTGTTGTAGAAATTGTCAGTTAATGACAATCTTTATTTTCACCTCGTTACTGCTATCTCATGAGGAAATTGCAGAAGGTAAGTGTTGTTTTCTTTCGATGTTTTAGAGAATAACCTAATTGAATTATTTTAAAGTTTAATGAGGTATGTGTCACTTTGTGATCATCTGCAGACACCTGTGTGTGTCACAAACATACATTTTCATAACTTTTCACCCGCATATCATGTTCATAAATAAGATGATGTATTTTGTTTTGTTTTTGTAATATTTTTTACATTTGTGGTGAACTGCCAAAACACTTGGGGCCTATTTTACCATGTGATCGATTTTCTGAATCATATGAAAGAATACTGGAGTCATACATTACTTTCTAGTGTGCGTGTTGGGTCTCTGTGGCACTGCAGGCCTGCCGCGCCAGAACATTACCATACATATATTATTTAAATCCAGAAATAACAACATAATGATCTTTTTTCAATGTATTCTTTTAAAATAATAGTTAATCAGATAGTAAAAAAGGCAAAATACACATTTCAAAATGTCTCTGAATGTAATGTGCATCATAACTGTCAATTACAAAAAGTATGGGCTCTGGGGAAAAGCTAGTACATCTAGAATTAACACTTGTTAACATTTAAAACAATTGTAGCCACGCTGCATTGCTGTTAAGTTAGTGTGGTTTGTGTATCATGGGTAGACTTGAGTTTAGAGTGATTGACCATTAACCAAATGGTAATAAATATTATCCATGGGCTGGCAAGATGTTTTAATCTGTTTTGACAACAAACATTCTGATTTGCTCCTTGAGCTATTTTTATTGATGTCATATAGCTCCACTAAACTACTTTTATATGTGGAGTGAAAAGGTAAGTAAACCCAATACCTACTGAAAAAAGTGCAGCCTATAGCCACACTACACCAAATGCAATGTGGTCACACATATGGAAAGGTATTGACTTTTGTCTCTTTGGATTGGCTGTGTGACACGTGACAGGTGTCAATCACCATACTGGATGAGAATGACAACAGTCCCGAGTTTGATATAACATCTGATTCCTTGGTGGAGATTCCAGAGGACACTCCCAGAGGGAAGAGAGTGGCTGTGGTGCTAGGACGAGACAAAGATGCCGGGAATAATGGATTGGTAAGAGAGAAGAGGGAGATAATGAATGGGTGGAATTGATCTCCATGCACTTATGCTTTTCACCTGCCCTTTCTCAATTCCTCAGGTGAACTTCACTCTCGTGGCAGGCAACATGCAGGATGTTTTTGAGATCCGAACAGTGAACCACACTTACGGAGAGGTCTACGTCAACTCCCTTCTGGACAGAGAGTCTGTTGACCGCTACCTGCTCAAGGTCAGCTAATACATGGATCATGTTTATTTACACACACCTAGCGTTGAGTATGTTTCAGTATGTTCCCTGATTTTGTAAAAACAAACAGTTTCAACAGATGCCACGATCAAAAAGTAATTAACAGGAAATCCAGAATTTTCCTACCTGGACGTCTGGAAAACCTGCAGGATTTTAAAATGATCCAAAGCCTTAGCCTAAAAAAAATGAGATAATGCTTGGACTATTAAAAACACATTTCCGTTTTAATCAGAAAACGTTGAATTTGTGCTTTAGAACCCTGAGATACTGTTAAATATTCATTTTTTTCTGTCAGAAGTCATATAAACATTGTATCTAGTCTGGCTGCATAGGACCTGAATTAAAAGGCACAGCACATGAGCACTTTTTCTCCCCTTGGGTTTCCCAGGTGGTTGTGCGTCCACACCTGCAGAAACGTACCCCTTTAATTGCAATTAGCATAGCCAGTTTAGCCAGGAAAGCTGAGTGGTAATTGGTCAGCCAAGCATCAGCTGATGCAACATCGCCCTTATCACATGTCAGATTGCAACCTGTCTATATAAACATCAGGTACTCAGTCAATCGGGTGTTGAGTTTGTACTAGCATGGGGGTGCACGACCCCCAGCACCCCTGCCTGCACCTGTTTGATCCCGTGTTCCTTGTGGACGGGATCAGTACTGCGTACCTTGCTCATTGCCATGGGAATGACATAAATCATAACAAAGGTCTGTTATTGCTGTAGTATCATAAACACGACCATGTGATGGCAATGAGTTACCCTAAAGAAGCAGAACCCTCTGCCAATAATTATATACATATACAGGATTGTATATAAGTTCTCTAAGAAATGG
Source organism: Esox niger (assembly GCA_016801105.1). Taxonomy (NCBI): domain Eukaryota; kingdom Metazoa; phylum Chordata; class Actinopteri; order Esociformes; family Esocidae; genus Esox; species Esox niger. Next base: position 97,843 of record JACXGJ010000547.1, on the reverse strand, counting down.
TTAAACTCATACGTGGTGTTTTGTGTCTGAACCACCGTCACTGCGCTGCAATGCAGTCAGCATCGTGTCAATGGCACGTTCCACATGGTACACCAGAACACACTAATCCATTTTTTTCTCTCCCTCATTTCCAAATGCAAGATAGATTGAGAATCGAACCATGGCTATTCTTGAGCTTAGAAGTGGACGAAACATTGGCAGTGTAGAAGCTCTCATTGATTTCCAAGGAAACCTTCCTTCAATGGTGTCTGTTGTTGGGCATGGCCATCAATCCACCTGCTCTCACACACACACACACACACACACACACACACACATGCGCACGTGTACGTGTGATTGACGCATGTGCCCGTGTGCGTTACGACAGCTGCGTGCTACGGACAGTGGCGTCCCTCCCCGTTACAGCGACTTCGCTCTAACTATCAACATCCTGGACGTCAACGACAACGCACCTGTCATCCAGCGCCCAGGTGGCTACAACGTCAGTATTAGCGAGGTGAGACAAAGACACACACACACACACACACAACACCTATGCAGTCATACGAAGGCATATGTACTGCATTCAGTCTCACATGTCAATCAGTAATTTGCCTATAGCATTATATAAAACCTGTGAGGGCTTTCATTATTCACAGCCTACGTTCATCCACAAACTACTGATGTTGAGTGAGCTCTAAAGAGGGTTACACTTTCCATGATTCCTCTGGGAGGTATCTAGCTAAAGGGGATGGGTCCCTAGTTGTCGGTTCAGTCTCAGCGAAAAATGTATGGTTTTTAAATACCTAAACAACCAACAATGATATCAAGTATACTAAAAACATGTGGTTTAAGCATATGGTGCTAATAAGTTATTGTCCTTGTGTGCGATGTTGAAACGTGAAATATCGGTGTGCGTGTGTGTTAGAATGTTGGAGGCGGGACATCCGTCCTTCGCGTGGTGGCCTCCGACCGGGATATCGGTCCCAACGCCATGCTCTTCTATTACATCACCTCGGGTGACCAGGACCTCACTTTCCGTATGGACCGCATGACGGGCGAGATGGTCACCCGACCGTCCCCACCCGACCGTGAGCGCCAGCAGGAGTACCGGCTGACAGTGGTGGTGGAGGACAACGGCACGCCACCACTATCGGTGAGTCAGAGACGAGCAGGAGTTGGGGGGAGAGTCCAGGCAAAGAGGACCATGATGACTTGGGTTAGACATGGTTTCAGTCACTAGTTCACCAGGGTCACACTCAAGAAGCAAACATTGAGAAATTCTGCCAGCAGACATTCTAGCAGAAAATTTGCCGATATTCAGCAGATGTTCTCAACCAGGGTAACTTATAGGAGTGTAAAAGGTTGAGTGTCTCTCTTAAGGTCATGGAAGCTGGCATGATTCCTCGTTTTACATGTCTTCCTTACTGTAATTTTACAGGAATCTTTAGAACCTTTAGGAAACATTCAGTTGCACTCCTTATTGGTGAATAGAATTTGGAACCGATCAGATCAGGACATAATAATATTACTGCAACTACATTAGTTGTTAAAGGCTTTGCCAAAACCTTGGATGAGCAATTGCACTGTATCACTAAATGTATTGACCCATCAAAGGATTCTGAAACAGTTCATTCCTTCTTGCTACAGAAATTGGCCTCATGTACCCTTGGTTATGGTTTCAGAATTATCTTAAGTGATAGAACTTTGGCTTACAATGCATTTGGCTTACAACTTTGGCTTTTGTGAGAGATGGGGTCAAAACTCAAGAGATGGGGTTGATTTTTTTGTTACTTTGTTACTGTTCGGTTTGTATATTAATGATATGTGTCATAACTGTACATTTCATCGTTATGCTGATGACACAGTACTGTACATGTCTTCTCCGTCTGTAGCACAAGCATTTGCACACTTGCAGAATGATTTCCATTTCTGACAAAAGTCACTTAGGTTGATGGTAAATGCCCATGAAACAATCTATATATTATATACCGTAATTTTGGATGTTCTCAAAACCACTACCCTAAACGGTTCTGCTATAGAACATGTTGCCTTTAACAAATACCTTGGGATCTGATTAAATGATAAGCTGTCGTTTATTTGAAAATGTATTTTACAACTGGTGTTGAGAGGTTGGTTTAAAGAAAACAAACATATGCCATCTTAACATACTGTAGAAATTAAGTTGTGCCAGCCACTTTTATGTCAGTGTTAGACAATGGTATTGCAAACAGTACAGTGCAAAAGTCTTAGGCAACTGAAAGTTGACCTACAGCCCTTTAATTTGTCAGTAAGTGTTCTCATTTGTAAAGAAACAAATGCATAAACTGTACTTTAGGGTCACTTTGAAATGTCCTTGTTTTCCATGAAATCATACATTGAGTTGTATGTGGAAAGGAAAAATGGCAAAATTATTAGCATATACAGTTATTGAGTCATGGTTAGAAAAATAATTGTCTCCTCCAAACAATAATTGTCTCCAGAAAAATAATCCTCCATTTGCAGTTATTACAGCCTTGCAGACCTTTGGCATTCTATTTGTCAATTTGTTGAGGTAGTCTGCAGAGATTTCACCCCACGTCACCTGAAGCACCTCCCACAAGCATAGAAGGCCAGCATCCCAGAATCAACTCTTCACTGTTGACATTGAGACTATTTCATGAAGCTGCTTGTCAAGGACCTGTGATGCGTCTGTTTCTCAAACAAAACTCTCTGATGTATTTGTCCTCTTGCTCCGGGGCCTCCCACTTCTCAAACTGGTTATAGCCAGTTTGCACAGTTCTGTGAAAGGAGTAGTACATAACGGTGTACGAGATGTTCAGTTTCTTGTCAAAATGAATCGCTTTCATTTTCAGAATGAGAATGGACTGACGAGTTTCAAAAGAAAGTTCTTTGTTTCTAGCCATTTTGAACCAGTTATTGAACCCACAGTTGCTGAAGCTACAGATACTCAACTAGTCTAAAGAAGACCTGTTTTATTGCTTCTTTAATCAGCATAACAGTTTTCTGCTGGGCTAACATGATCGTAGGGTTTTCTGATGAAGGGTTTTCTGATGATCAATCAGCCTTTTAAAATTATAAACTTAGATTAGCAAACACAACAGTTGGTACTGTTAGAAATCGGCCGTTTCGTATAGTGGTTGAAATAGTGATTGCGTACCTGGTTTTCACGGGAAATTATTGATTGCAGCATATGATATTCTATTGTTCAGGATGTTACAGACTCAATACTCGGTCTTACAAACTCGAGGTCATCTCACTCAGTTTCAAAAAACTTCCACTTTACAGACGTAGAGGACAGAATTACTGTAAGCCCATTCACAACTTACTTTTGCGTTTTGAATGAACATGACTTCCTGTGTACAGATGATCAGATGTTCTTTTGTTTTCTAAACATAAACAAGCATACGTTCATATACTTCAACAGTACTCTGGTGCCATAGTTGCTAGTAATGGAAAATCAGCCAATGGGAAAAGCAGTCATTGACAACTTCAATGATGGCTACACTGCATTTCTGATTAATTGGATGTTATTTAAAAACAAAATGCTTTTCTTTTAAAAACAAGAACATTGATACATTTCCAGAACTTTTGAACAGACGTGTGTGTATATACACCAATCAGCCATAACATGACCACATGCCTAACATTGTGTAGGTCCACTTTTGCCGCCAAAACAGCCCTGACTCATCGAGGCATGGAATCCACTACACCTCTGAAGTTGTGCTGGGGTATCAGGCACCACGTTAGTATTTAAGTCTTTTAAATGCCACAGATGCTCGATTGGATTGAGAACTGGGTTATTTGGACACCAAGTCAACACTTTGAGCTCGTCGTGTACCTCAAACCATTTTGCCAGGGTGCACATGGTCTGCAACAAAGCTCAGTTAGGTGGTAAGGAATGTGTCAAAATAACATCCACATGAATGGCAGGACCCAAGGTTTCCCAGCAGAACATCGTCCAAAGCATCAAACTGCCTCCACCGTCTTGCATTCTTCCCATAGTGCATCCTAATGCCATGTGTTCTCCAGGTAAGCAACGCACACGCACCTGGCCATCCACGTGATATAAAAGAAAATGTGATTCATCAAACCAGGCCACTCTTCCATTGCTCCGTGGTCCAGTTCGAATGCTCACATGCCCATTGTAGGCACTTTCAGCAGTGGTCACATGGGTCAGCATTGATACCTTACTGGTCTGCAGCTACACAGCTCCACGACCCTGTCGCTGGTTCATCAATTTTCCTTACTTGGATCACTTTATAGGTGCTGGCCATTGCAGACTGGGAACACCCCACTTGAGCTGCAGTTTTGGAGATGCTCTGACCCAGTCATCTAGGCATCACAATTTGGCCCTTGTCAAAGTCGCTCAGATCCTTACTCTGGCCCATTTATATATATATATATATATATATATATATATATATATATATATATATATATAATTTCATTTTTTTACCCAAAATAGTTTTTACCACAAATCAATGTCTTTTGTTTGAATTACAGGTGCCTAAGACGTTTCTATATGTGTGCTTTCGCCTCAGTACTGAAACTTCAGGATTAAGTCATGCAGCTCTGCGCTGTATTACTGGTGCACAATCTCATTCACAACATTGTCAATTATACACTTCGATTGGCCAGGACCCCCTGATTTCTCAAAGGTCAGACACTGGCTGGTTTTTATCTAACCACAAACAGCACATATATGATTCACAAGACTTTCTGGTACTAGAACTGTGTGCTTCCTTTCCTGTGTTTAATTGTTTTATTTTTTATTTATTTTTCTGTAAAATAAGGCTCATATGTAAAAGAGACCTCAGCTTAATGTCCTTTTTAAGATAAAGGTTAAATAAAAGATGGAATGTATTATGTGATGGCAATTCCATCATTTGGAACTCTTACTAAGGAAGGTAAGACTAAGATCAAAAGGCTCTCAAACACAATTACAGTTTATTATATAACATTTGCAAATAGAAACAGAAAGACACTAACATGAGATCAGTGAGAGTCTGTCTGAAGAACAGTTCAAAACATTTTTTTAAAGGTAATACAGTGTTACAACATTAATTTATTACTCATAAAATATCCCTCCAAAATCAAATTAAATAAGCATACATACACACATGGTTGCCTCACTGTAGCCTTATTTTTCTTTCTTCTGTATTGCATTTGAACCCCTGTGAGGAGATTGCCAAATTATTCCTGGAATTTTGTTTAAGGCAATACCGTTGAAATGATTTCAGCAAGCGAATATGATGAAATGAGATGAAACAGCTGTCAAGTAGAAGCAATTTTTAAAGTATTTTGGGCATTTTATAGATCGATGGCGTGCTACTTAGTACTTAGAAGAGCATGCAAAGTCCTGGAAAAGTTATGTGGACAAAAATTACAAGAGGAATGGCAGGAGGAATGTGTGGAGAAATATAGGTACTAGCCAAGAAACCACGGCATACCACCTGATCTGTAGGATTTGGGGGAGAGGGTGCTCTGGCTTGGTTTGCCTTTGGATCTAATTCACTTGATTTTGTAACTTCTCATCATTGATTGCTTTACTGCTAATAGTAGCATCAGAATGATTCTGAACCGTACAGAAATATATTGTCTTATAAATTATGAGCAAATGCTAGTACTTTAGAAGCTCTCTGATTAACAGAAAGTTTATTTTTCTTATTTTTGGGTTGTAGATTTATTGAATATGTTTTGTGTTGGCTGATAGTTGTCATATAGACAGGAAGTGCAAAAAGATGTGCAAAAAACAGGAAATGCACAGCTGGGTTGCCTGAAAGAGGAAGAGTAGACTTGTTACTTCTTGTTTAGAAACTACAGTGACATAAAAGCCTTGCAAGTGTTCCTCAATCAAATGTGGTGTGCGTGAGTTCATGCATACGCAGTCTATTTCAGACAACTCTAGTTGTGTGCCTAAGTGTCTGACTTTTACATGAGGTGAGAACTCTCTGTTGAGGTCTTTGTGTGGCCTTGGTCATGGGATTTCTTGGTTAGAAAGTGGCATTCATCTGTATTTGAGACTGTGGTTGATTCCTGAGTATATCCCTTCCCCTCAACCCTCCATTTGTTGCGTGGACCTAGTAGGCCCTCCATAATGCACCATGTTATTTTGAAACTGTGTGCCCTATTATTGTGGCACATGCAGTTTCTGTTAATATTTTTGATACATTACATATAAAGAAATGAATAAAATGTTTAGCTGTTATTGAGATTAATATATTTTAAAGCAGCACTATTTATCTCCGTTCCTGGAGGGCAAAACACAATTTGTGCTTTTACTTTTAGTTAATTACACATGTTGTGTCCCAGCTCTGAATCATTCCCTTATTGGAAATTGGATGGAAGCATTTCAGCCTTCCAGTTGTGAAGTGACTGGGAGGTCGTTTAGAATTTTTACTTTATGCCTATTTTAGTATTAATCAATCAAAACATTCCACTAATCTGTAAATCACCCCTCTGATTTATCAGCAACACATGATAGGACAAGCAATAGAGGACACTCCAATCTAGTTAAAGTGGGCAAAGGTCATGTTAATGACTAGTTTTACCCCTGTCATGTCTGAGCAAATCTTTTTCTTGTAGAGGCGTATTGGAGAGACACAGACACAGGTAGAAGCCCCCCTTTCCCCAAAACAAGGTGCCAGAAGGACTGATTTGTTCCTCAGTACCAACATCTCTCTCTGGGGGCCGTTTTCAAGAGGCAAGCCAGTGGAACAGCCTTGTTGTTTATTTAATAGTTCCCTCCTTGGCCTGATAAGACACTAGTCCTTGTTTAGTGACTGCCCTGGGATGGGTGCCAGTAACAATACACAATGCTCATATATGGAGAAGACACACACACAGACATATGAGCTCTGATTTATTATAGAAAATACAACAAGGAGTTTTGGTTTGTTTTTACAGAAAACGTTGCTGTTTTTTACTTAAAGCTGTGAAGAAAATGTGTATTTGCAGCACACTTACTGAAATTTACAACACACACACACACACACACACACACACACACAAGGAAATGGCTTTATACAGAAACATGCATTCACACGAACTGAGAACTGTACACATGAAAGGGTTTTTAGGTTTTGGCTTGGAGATTCAAACCACCTTTGGATTCCTAGCACTCTGACCATTCTGTTGCTGTGGTTAGAGGTACCATGCATAGACACAGCTATAACATCATGTCTGTACGTTCTTTGGTCAATAATTTTTCAATACACTGATATAGCATCATGGTTGTTGTCAATTGCATTTCCATTCCACTCAAATTCAGTTCTACAAATCTGACTTACTCAGTCTTGTAAGTAAGACTGAAATAACCCAAAAGATAAACATAAAAAATAATCTATTTACATAGTCATTAACCCTAACATAAAAAAACAAAATAAACAATTTATACTTTACATATGGCATTAACACATATTTTGCCTAGTCAATAAACTAGACAGAAACATGTCATGAATTCATCACAACAGGATTCAAAATGGACACCCCTGAAAAAATCCATCCAACATGGCAACATATGTTCAATCGCTTCTTTGACTATTTCTAGTGAAACTGGTTAAATTGTTACTACATTAAGTGCATGGCATATGCGGATGATGTGGGTTTTGGCGTTGATAAAAACACAGTTAACGGTAACTGAGGTAGTGGAAAACCGGACCGGGACTAACAACAGCTCAGGGACAGCCCAAGCGCTCCATCTCAGAGCTGGGGCACCTGATGGTCCTTGAGCTGTCGTTAGTGGCTCACGCGGAACATCATGTACTTAATGGGCCCAGACTGCAACGCAGGTGCTGAGAACAAATGTTCTCCGGCTGTATTTTGTGGATGGAATGTATTTGTGAAGAAACTGCCCCCCACCCCCTCATCCATTCATGATGCCCTGTGCAGAGTGTGAGAGAGACAGTCCCCCCCACACGAAAGGTTGTGGTACAGGCTGCAGAAGAGGTGGCGTAACTGTGTGGACAAAGTGCAGATGAAGAAAGAAAGGGTTTCCGGGTAATGGGGCACCATGGATGGCTTCTTTCTAAACTTGTAGGAACTCAGGAGACTCTGGGATGGGCTCTGAAAAATACACACATACAGAGATGGAGAATTTCATTAGCTACTGCATCAGTTAGTTGTAGTGGCTCCACTATAGTCTTGCTCTGCATGCAAAACATTTGCAACTGATCAGGGAAAACATCTGTACAGAAGCATATAACAATGACAGCATGACATACATGAAGAAGCGTTTCAGATTAGATACACGGCACAAGTACATCTGACTGCGCTTCTCAGAACACGACAAAAAAATGGTGAACAAGCGGAACCAGAAAGCGGTTCTATACTAGCGTTGCAAAATACTAAAGAAGAAAAGAGGAAACTATTGTTCCTATAATCCCAATGAGTTGAAGGTCAGCAGAGCTTGTTGTTCCTTGAGAAGTGAGCCTGCTTGTGTGCACGATGTACAGTTGGCCTTGTAACAAGTCTTCAAAACATGCACGGATAAAAGTAAAATATTAAGATGGGCAAAAGAACAGACACTGGACACAGGAAGATTGGAAAACAATGCCAGCATCCCAGTGTTGCCTCTTCACTGTTGACGTGGAGACTGATGTTCTGCAGGTATTATTAAATGAAAATGCGTGTTGAGGACCTGTGAGGCATCTACTTCTCAAACTAGACACTAATGTACAGTATTTGTCCTCTTGCCCAGTTGTGCACCAGGGCCCCCCACTCCTCTTTTTGTTCTGGTTAGTCAGTTTGCACTGCTCTGTGAAGGTAGCAGTACAAAACAATGTTCAAGATCTTCAGTTTCTTGGCATTTTCTTGCATGGTGTAGCCTTCATTTCTCAGAAGAAGAATATTGCTGATACTGAAGATATTCAACTATTCTTTAAGAAGGCCAGTTGTATTTCTTCTTTAATCAGCAAAATACTTTTCAGCTGTGCTAACATAATTGCAAAAGGGTTTTCTAAAGATCACATTGACTTTCAACACTAGAACCGCAGTATATAGAATATACCAAAAAATTATGGATTACAGAACTTGTTTGTTTAAAATGGTTGAGGAATTTGAAGAATACAAGAATGTGTTTGTATTGAAGGTCTTATCATACGAATAATCTTCTATGTAAACGGCACGTCTTTGCATCTCACAGATTACTAACAATTAAGGTTTATCTATAGTTGGCATGAATAAGTAATCGAAAAATTGCGAAGAGTTAGTAGAAAAAGAGACTGCCCATTTTTCGAAATGAATAGGCTATATGAACGGTGCGTTTTTGCAGGACTCTCCCAGGGTTCTAGTGGGGCTATCGAGTTGAAGCCATATTGTCGAGTAGTCTAAATCATTTGTATTGTTTCAATAATAGCCTAAAAAAACTGTTGAACCGTCATGGATATCTTGTATTTCACCTGTAAGTTCATTAAAATTCAGCCATGGCTCTAATCATTCATCTTGGAGTATTGCACATTCATCCATTGACATTAGCGCCTGGGTTTTCTTAGCAGCTGCCTGGGTGCCAACACTAAGTGGCGTGTGCTTTTGGCAGCTTAAGTTGGAAAACGGGGTAAGAAAAACAGATAAATATTTTTCCATTTGTGAGTTTAGAATATGGACAATGGAACAATGTAATACTCATCTATTTAGGAAAAGTCATGGTATGGGAGGAAGGTGTAGTTTTATTTTAGTTATAAACTCAAAGACCAGTTGGTGTAAGAATTTGGCAGTTCTAGTGTTAAAATTATAACTTGGATTAGCAAAGACAATGGGCCATTGGACCGCAGGACTGGTTGCTGGGTCTCTCTATGCCTATCTATATATTTTATTAAAATCAGCCGTTTACAGCTACACTAGTCATTTACAACACTAACAATGTCTACACTGTATTTTGGATTAATTTCATGTTATTTTTCTAAGTGAACCTAAACTTTTGAATGGTGGTATATGTGAATAACAAATTTGAGCAAGATGTTTGTGTTGTTAATCACTACAAACATTCCATATTCAAGTTTTTATATCAATACCACCATCTACAGTGTTTCAACTGTGGTTGTAGTTGGCTAATTTCTGCATAGCAGGTCACATTATAGGTCTATGGTAAGTGCACAAGTCACAGCATAAAACATGTTTGCTGGGAATATTATAGGAGCCAGAGCCCTCATTTATATATGCTGTGTACAAATATAAATGTTCATAACCATGCATGTGATCATTTCAAAGCAAGGTGTGGAATCATTTCTAAGCAAGTACTTATACTTGAGAATGTGCATACATTTAAGATGACCTCTGACCTTGTGGTAGAAAAGTCAAACTGCTAATGTAATACCATTCACCAAATGAAGAAAAGATTGACATAATGGACCAAATCATAAACTATGAAGAAAAAAGATAATACATTAAGATCTTATTCATGTATTGCTTTTATAGACACTTTAGCTAATAATTGTTTTCTCAGGGTGCTATCGAATTCTTAAACATGAAACCATTAGAGCAAAAATGTAATAATTAAGTCAATTAGAAAGAGAATGGAATGTTAGGTTTGAGGCAATTTATTTAAATCAGTTAAATAATATACACATTTTGACTTGTCTAAAATGGCAAATCTTGCATTGCTGTTGGATCTGACACAAGATGCATTGCGCAAGGAGGGTGTTTTCACTGATCGTGGAGATTTATTTTAGCTGAAAGCGATACTTAGCTTATTAGTAGATTTAATTTTTCATGTATTTTGTTATGTATATTTGTTATACTTATTGTCAAGAAATAATATTTATATGTGGTCTATGTCTGAATATGGTTGCCATCAGTTGGTATGTCAGACACACCACTAACACTCCCTCTGTTACACTTATATCACATAATATTTTCTTGGTATATCTATACTGTATCAGGGGGGCAATTGTATACGTTGTGTTACAATATGCAAATGGCTGCCTTGCAAAGTAGTTTACTAGAGCCATTTCTATGCGAACTGGAAGACTTGATCCAACTTAAATCAAGCAAAGTGTAGTAATATCTTTAACTTTAATCTACTCTTATTCCACCATCCTGTCTCCCTACCTTGACTATGCTCCTCAGTGAACAGTACAGTTGAAGTCAGACATTTATACATATGTACCGTAGCCAAATACATTTAAACTCAGTTGTTCACTATTCCTGAAATTGAATCCTGGTAAAAATGTCTTGTTAGGATTTATTTAAAAACTGTGAAATGCCAGAATAATAAACAGGATGATTATGTCAGCTTATATTTTATTTCATCCCATTCCCAGTGGATCAGAAGACTACATACAAAGTATTTGGTAGTATTGCCTTTAAATTAGTTAAACCTTTCGGGTAGCCTTCTACAAGCATCTTACAATAAGTAGGGTCATTCTTGGCCTATTTCTCCTAAAACAACTGGTGTAACCGGGTATGTTTCGTAGTCCTCCTTGCTCGCAAATTCTATTTCAGTTCTGCTATAGGATTGAGGTCAGGGCTTTGTGATGGTCACTCTATAGCCTTTACTTTGTTGTCCTTAAGCCATGTTGCCACAACTTGGAAGTATGCTTGGGGTCATTGTCCATTTGGAAGATCAATTTGCGACCAAGCTTTGACTTCCTGATTGATGTCTTGAGATGTTGCTTCAAAATATCCACATAGCTGTACTTACTCGTGAATTAGGGACGCACCGATACCAGTGTCAGGTATTGGGCCAATACTGGGCTCATGTACTTGTACTCATAGAAATATGCAGATACCACACACTGATACCACGTCATGTAAACATTAAGTGAAACTCAATGGTTGTGTTGCCTCTGGACACAAGTATGGAATATAAAACTTTGATTGGTAGAGCGGCAAGATGGAGATGTCAGCAATGACACAAGCAGAGTGCAAGCTCTGCTCTGCTAAATTGTCAAGAGGAGGAAAGGAAAAACACTAATTTAACACAAGCAATTTGATCATTTACACACAACAAAGAGGAGTTCAAGGAGTATGCTAATGCTAGCAGCGCAGAACCACAACAACAGTTAACTTTGCAGCAAACACTGGAGAAGCTAAATAAATTGTCCAGAGACAGCGCACGGGCAGAAAGCTATGAAAGAGCAAAGGCTCTTACTGAGTTCATTGCGCTTGATGACCAGCCATTGTCGTTTTTTGATAATGTGGGATCTTGATGGTAATAGTCATTTTTATGGGAGAATACTGCCTTATTAAAGCTGCACTAGGTAGGATTTTTTCAGTTAAATAACAATTACAGCATTTTGCAATTACTCACAGAAAGCGGTTCCGCTCCAATGCCCGATAGAGAATAAAGTTCATTTTATTAATAATAATATGAAAAATACAATTTGACATCATTTTTTGCCTTGCTAATTTTATCTTAGGGTTCCTAATTGCTAGCTATAGAGAGCTAGCAACCAGGAACCCTAAGCGTAAGTCTTGTGCTTCTTTGCAGTTTTCTTAGTGTATGCTGTAGTAGACAAGGGAGGAATTGGTGGTTTATCATCCTGGTCTCTAGCTGCACCCAATTGCATACTAATGTTATATCAGCCAAATCTCAAATTGCATACTACATTCTATGTACTGTAAGTAAGTACTTTGCGGATGATGAAGTACATACTGTTTAGTGTATAGTTGGGCTAGTATGCCAGTATTGGGATACACTAACTTGTCATAAAATTGTGTCTCAACATTTTGTCATGCATTAACATCACGCCACGTTTGAATATTTACCAGTTAGCTTTGTGTTAAAATTATAAACATTTCTTATGAAATGTTAGTAATAGCGTCTATGAACTATATGGCTTTTGCCACTGGCAAAATAGCTTATTAGCCTGAAATAGGCATACTAGTATCTTACTACTAGGAACATTAGAGTTGAGCAACTGCTTGCAAGACTGACAAAGCTATTTAAGAAAATCATGGAAACACCAGAACCCGGTCCACAACATGTTTATTGTTTTTTACCAAAATAATCCTACCTAGCTTTGAGGACTTGATATTGGTACTCGGTTACGGCATGTACCCAAATTTAAGTACTTGTACTCGTACTCAGTCTGAAGGAAATTGGTGCACCCCTTCTCATGATGCCATCTATTTTGTGAAGTGCACCAGTCTGCAGCAAAGCAACCGCACAACATGCTGCAGCCATCCCCATGATTCACGATTGGGATGGTGATCTTACGCTTGCAAGCCTTCCCCATTTTCCTTCAAACATGATGGTCATTACGGCCAAACAGTTACATTTTTGTTACATCAGACCAGAGGACATCCCTCCAAAAAAGTAAGCTCTTTGTCCCCATGTACAGTTCAACCTGCAGTCAGGCATTTTATGGTGGTTTTCGAGCAGTAGCTGCCTTGTATTACTGTGCGTGTAGATACTTTTGAACTGGTTTCCTCCGGCCTCTTCACAAGTTCCTTTGCTGTTCTTCTGGGATTGATTTGCACTTTTTGCGCAAGGAGGGAGTTTTCAATGATCATGGAGATTTATTTTTGCTGAAAGCGATACTTAGCTTATTTGTAGATTTAATTTTTAATGTATTTTGTTATGTATATTTGTTATACTTATTGTGTCTCGTAGTATGTTCATTTCTACGAGACAGAATGTGTTTCCTTCCCGAGCGGTATGATGGCTGCGTGGTCCCATGGTATTTATATTTGCGTACTATTGTTTGTACCTTAAGGCATTTGAATATTGCTCCCAAGGATGAGCCAGACTTGTGGAGGTCTACAATTTCCTTTCTGAGGTCTTGGTGGATTTCTTTTGATTTTCTCTTGATGTCAAGCAAAGAGGCACTGAGTTTGAAGGTAAGCCTTGAAATACATCCAAAGGTACATATCCAGTTGACTCAAATTTTCAATGAACTTATGGCACACTCAACATATTGTATTTACACTTCTGACCCACTGGAATTGTGATATAGGGAATTTCATGTAAGATTATCTCTCTGTAATCAATTGCTGGAAAAATGACCTAACAGACTTGCCAAAACTATAGTTTGTCAACTTGACGTCTGTGGAGTGGTTGAAGAATTAGTTTCATTGTCTTCAACCTAAGTTTATGTATACTTCTGACTTCAACTGTACAGCTCATTTTCTGTGACATTGCGTGCGTGCGTGTGAACTGGAGTCACATATTAAAACACTTTTTATCTTTACCAGGGTTTGGAACTGTTTCACCTTAAATGCATGACATATTTCTGCACGCTGGTGCCCCACCACTTGCAGCTGGTGCCCATTTAATTTGTTTGCCACTCAGACAGCCCACCACTGCATATGTATTCAAATAATACCATTTATTTTTTATTTCATTAACTGTTCTGCCCTCAGATAAGGCATAATTTACCACAGCTCTAACCTGTTCCCAAGCAATATGTTTTCTCTTATTTGTCAAGCCATTGCTAAGGATTCCAAAAAGTATGGCTTGTTCTGCTTCCACTTTTGTGATTAAAAGTTATATTTCTGCATCAGAGTTTATTTTTTTCTTTGATTTCTCCATGTTGGTGGAAAGAGATTGCTGACATTTCTTGCAGCATAAAAGGAGAAGTTTGTGGCCATAAATGGTCATTTAGGGTGGTTCTTTCTGTAAATGAGACTTCACGTGCACTAGAACAGTGTTTCAGAAAGTGTTGGATTGATCATGGCAAAATACTTATAGATGTGCTTAAATCAAGCGTGCAAGCAATTGATAAAAAACTACTTTTCTGTACTTCATACAAGTTAAAATAGTAGCTTTTCTATACAACATAAATAAATGAGTTCCCTGGTCTAAAAGGTGCGATTGATTTTAAACTCTGTAACCTGTCTGTTTTACTGTTTATCTTTATCTGTTCATCTAGAAAATTAACCCCATTTAGGGACACAATTGAAATTTTTAGGGGCCGATCTTCTTTTGATTTATTATTATTATTCGTTGTGCCAGTAGGGGAGAACTAAAGGAGAGATTCAGGGGGCTGTGATCTAGTGGCCAGCTAGGGAATTCATGGTGACCCGCTTTGTAAAATGACAGTACCTGACAATCAATGTCTTCAAAACGTATATATTAACTGTATATTGGCAGTGGCCTTCTGATGTCTCATACATGTTCAGTGTTGGTGAAGCAAGTTAAGGCATTGGATAGGTGAAGATGCCATCACTACATATTGGACACTTTAAAATTAATAGGAAAAACGGATTCAAACATACAACACATTTGCAGTATTAATAATTTAAGACATTCCATATTCAAGCACTTTAAAACAATACCACCATCTACATTTAAGTGTTTCAGCTGTGCTTTGAGGTTGGTTAGTGGCCTAAGGGAAACCCTGCCTGAGACAGCAGGAAATCTTGGCAATCCAAATCGGAACGCTGGGAATGTATTTTCAGGTGCCCAAGGAATTATGAGAAAAACATGTAAATAGATCCAGTTCTACCTATAGAGACAATATTAGTTTCCTTAGTCGTGTCACGCTAAAGCCAGGAGTGTGAGTGTGTGTGTCTGCATTTACTGTGTGTGGAAATCAAAATGCCAGAAGTCGATCCTAGTGCAATACCACTGTGTTTTTGTGTGTGTGTGTGTGTGTGTGTGTGTGTGTGTGTGTGTGTGTGCATGTCTTACCGTGTGCTGGGAAGAAGACATCTCCGTGTGTGGGGGGAGAGAGAGGGGTACCAGGGTCAGACAGAAGCAGATGTCGGCCCGTATCGGAGGACTGCCTGGTCATGATCTGAGACACAGTCCTGGTCTTAGCTTGACCCTGTGTGGGGTCTCCCAGAAACACCGGGTTCTCGTGGCCAGCTGCCTCACTAAGCAGACATACACACATAGGGAGATTAACTTGGACAGATGTATACCGGGGCTATACAACTACTGCCCAGCTGTTTATATATTTCTGATGGCCCTTTTACCCCCCAAAAAAATTCTACCCAGAAATATGATGGCAATTGGCAAACTTATTCCTACGATTCTCTTACCCAATAAGTGCTGTCTATCAATAATCCCCAATTCAAAAATTACAGCCAATCAGATCTCCTCAGGCACAGAGCTGCACTACATGAACCCATTGCCCAAACACCATTGACCCAGTTAAGACTGTCATAAGATGTATCCGATCAACAATCTAGTTTGCAACATGGCTTGTTTTGTGGTCAGCTGAAAAACATGTCAGCTCGGCATCATTATCTGTTACAGAATGTTCAGTGACAAAGCAGGGATCATGTTCTCATGAGAAAACCGTGTGTGCACGAGATATCATAAGTCAGAAGTGGCCTTTGTGATTGCCACCACAAGAAAGCCAACACATGAAGAGAAAATGCATTCTGTAAGTTAAGACAAAACCAACATGACTCAATATTGACTACACTGCACAATACTTTTCTGCCATCATCTGTACAGACCACTTCTGAAATGTTGAAGTTTTTAATGACATTTGATGCGTTTAATCTTCCCACAGAGATGCAGTTTGTTAAGGAATCATTCTCTTCAGATGCGAAAAAAAACATCTTAATATAGTAATCTGAAATATGCTATGCATAGTGTTGACAAAATAGAATAGAAAAATATCATGCTGGTCTAAGAGAGAGTCGCTAGTCCAGGGGGTTTAGGGTGCGAGAGAGAGAATGCTGTGAGTGTCTAAAGCGTGTATCAGGAACAGCAAAAACATTCAGACAACTCAAACTCAACTCACCTGTCCATTCTGACCAGCTCGTGTGCACCTGGGAATGAAGGAAAGGGAAATGGCCTATTATCAGACAACAAAACAGTGGGCCACATCTATGTATATCTAATGTCATACTTGTTAGTGGACAGGAAATTGGCTTTAGACAAAGGGTGGAACTCAAACTAACAGTTGTACATTTTCAAAGACACATGGTGTACGTGATGTATTCATAAATC
The DNA here is from genome assembly GCA_016801105.1 of Esox niger. Lineage (NCBI taxonomy): Eukaryota > Metazoa > Chordata > Actinopteri > Esociformes > Esocidae > Esox > Esox niger. The sequence goes on along the minus strand of JACXGJ010000547.1, from coordinate 81,015 downwards.
CGAATTCCTATTGCTTCTGGGATTATTTTCTGCTGAGTGAAACCAGTTCAAATAAGGATACAGGTGAATTTCAAAGAATTAGAATATCGGGGAGAAGTTAATTTTTTTAGGTAATTAAATAACGAACTGACACGTTCATATATTCTATATTCATTCCACATAAAGTGATACATTTCAAGTCTTTTATTGGTTCAATATTGATGATTATAGCACATGGAAATAAAAAATCCAGACTCTGAAAATATTAGATAAAAAATGTGTAATACAGAAATATTGACCTGAGAAAAGCTCTAATCATCTCATTCAAAACACCTGCAAAGGTTTCCCAAGTATGTTAATTTATGCACTCAATACTTGGTCTGGGCTCCCTTTGCACGAATTACTGCATCAATGCTGTGTCGCTTGGAGGCAATCAGCCTGTGGCACTGCTGCTGTGTTATGGAAGCCCAAGTTGCAGGCAATCAGCCTGTGGCTTTCAGTTTGTCTCTGTTGGGTCTGGTGTATTTAATTTTCCTCTTGACATTACCCCATAGATTAGTTTGAATCAGCTTTGCTTGACAATCTTCTCAAGGTTGTGGTCATCCCTGTTGCTTGTGCACCTTTTCCTACCACACTTTTCCCTTCCAGTCAACTTTCCATGAATATGCTTTGATACAGCACTCTGCGAACAGCCAGCCTTTTCAGCACTGACCTTCTGTAGCTTGCCCTAAATGTGAGGGTGTCAATATGTGTCTTCTGGACAACTGACAAGTCAGCAGTCTTCCCCATGATTGTGGTTGTCTGTTATTGATGATTCAGTAACAGATAAACACAGAGTTAATGAACTAATTTGAGCTCTTCTCAGGTCAACATTTCTGTATTGTGCATTGAGATGCTGGATTTTTTATTTCTATGAGCTGTAAGCCGTAATCATCAAGATTGAATAAAAGGCTTGAAATGTTTAACTTCTTGTGTAATGAATCTAGAATATGTTTTACTTCACTTTTTGATTTGAATTACGGAAAAAACGTTTCCACGATATTGACATTTTTTGAGATGCACCTGTATAGCATTTGCACAGTGTTGTCTTTGGTACTCACGTCGACTGGACTCGGAGGATTGCCTCTGCTTGTACACCAAGACCAGGATGAGGGGCAAAGAGAGGATGGCCATGATGCAGGCTGCCGTGGCCAGACCTGCTGCCACCGACCCTGAGGATCCCAGAAGGTGACAAGAAATAGAATTCAGCCTCAGAGTGCATTTGACTCCGACTGGTGGGACCGTAAAGATGGTTAGAGACTGAAGGTTGACTAAAGATTGACTACACTAATAACGTTGAGATAAGCAAGACGCAAGGCTTGGCTCTCATATGATGCCGCACAGTGTCTGCAAAGGTATGACCCTGTGATTCCAGCCGCACAGGGTCCAGTCTGCTCAATGAAGTGTACTGAAATTGACAGCCTCAGCACAGAGATGCCCCAAACAATGTTACACATGTGGGTGCAGATGCCTAAAAGTACGGCCACAGGAGTGAGTCCTCTTTCCATTCCAATGTGTTAAACCAGTGTGATTGGTGGACCACTAGTCTATTTCTAATTCAGGCCTTCCTCATTGAAACAATGCAAGGAGAGTGCAGGTACAGTAAGTAACCTATGGCCAGACTATAGAGCCAGTAACGGTTGCTTGGTCGAATCCCTGAGCTGAAATGACGAACTAACTTGATTGCAGTCGAATATCCATCACCCGATAAGAAGTCAACCCAATTCAAGGCCCAGTCTTTGGGATGTCATGTTTAAAAAGATGCTGATTAGATACTTCTTTAATCCCTCTATACTATCTATCAGGGAAACATCTATTAAGGAAAGCAAAACGGTGAAAATAGGTAACAGTAGTTTCAGTACTATGTCCTACTGTTAACTATTCCATTCGTTCAATAATTTCATATTTTCCATGTTTTAAAAGGGTACCTTCTGTTGGCTTGAAGTCCAGTACTGTGCAGTTCGCCTCGCCTTGTTTACCTACAGGGAAATTAGCCGAATTATAGTCAGTTTAGCCGTACATTTTTATATAGACACACCTTAAGTATAACACCCCCCCAACACACACACACACACACACACACAACATTTTTAAAGCTAACCTCATGGTGACAAGAAAATAGAAATGTCATGTTCCCTTGGACAAATCTTAACCCTAAACCTAGCCCTAACCTTAACCATTACCCTAACCTTAACCTAACCCTAATCTGAACCTAACCTTAACCTCAATAAAGTAAAATGTATGCCTAAACTTTACCTAGATGCCTAACCTTAATCCTAAACGTAATAAAAAAATGCCTGGACCTTAAAGAAACCCCAATTCTAACTCTAAAATAATTTGTAAGGTTGACCCTAAACCTAAACCCAGAGATTTTTGCCTCATGGGGACATTTGGTTAGACCTAACACACACACACACACACACAGGATTTCTGTCTCTCACTCACAACCACACACATTCATAGACTTGGCCTTACCCGGCGTGACAGTAAGAAAGATGTGGCTGTGCGTCGACAGAATGGTGGAATGTTTTTTCTTCGACGTTATGTCCAGGGTTAGGCAGCAGTAGCGCCCCTGGTCTGATGGGCTGACAGACTGCAACTGCACCCAGAAAGACTCGTCATTCGCCCCATACCGCACACCCCAGGGAAGCACTGTGTGGGAATGGTTGCTTGGTTGACGGTGGCCTCTGGGATGCACCTTCTCATGGCAATGCTCTGTAAGGTGGGGCGTGTAGAGCCACCTATGCTGCAAGGAGTCCGAAGGGTGCTGCTTGGCACCTTTCTGGGAACAGAGGAGGGTTACGTTGGCGCCCTCCTGGCAGAAGTAGTACAGGTGAGGGGCGGTGACGGGCAGGGGGGTGTGAGCTTGGGCCACATTGGCTGTGGAGGAGACAGAGGTAGACACTTATTGGTTGGAGCACATGTCCACTGACAGATCTGGTAGAAGTTGTCGAGCAGACCGGGGTGTGATCATTAGTGGAATGTTGTGTCAAAATGTTCGCAGCGCAACTGAGAGCTTGTCATTGCACGAGTTCTGGTACGTCCCTCCCTGTTTCATAGGATTTGCTTCAGCTTTTGTCTTAGTGAATACACTGCGGTAAAGTTGGGCCGATCAGCAAAAGGAGATGCCAACCACCTTTACTATCTGCATTGGTGGGCTATAGATGCACACTGTAATACAGCAAGTTAAACTTGTAATATGCAATACAGAGCATGGCATTCATACCAAAAAGCCACGTTACACCTGTTTCACCCATGTACAGTAGGGAATTCCTGTGATAAAACAAAGCCAGACATGCACAAATGTAATATCAAGATTTAGGAGAGGAGAAATAACAGGATGACATTGGGAATGTCACAGTTATTTAACTGCCCTTCTAACCATTAGGTGGAAGGATCCACTTTGCCCTATTTGTTGCACACTTATCTGAGTTATTAGTCTCTACAGTGGTCCCCTCTCGGGTTACTAGGACCCCTGGGGGTACTTGGCCTATCCACAGTTTACTTGAGAATACTATACTTTACTTACTAGTAAAATTAACATGAGGGGGTACTTGAGGGGTCCTCTGAGCAGAGCAAAATTATGTTTGTGGTACAGTAACTGAAAATGGTTGGGAACCACTGCTTGTAGTAGGTCGCTGGTTTCATTTCCTGTATGGGTATTTGTTTAGTGGTTGAAGACAGAGATTGTTCTAGTCTACTGGCTCTACACATTTCCTGCAAGTTAACAGTTCTAAGAAGCGTAAGACAAATGGACAAATAAAACAAGTGTGACAGTCAAATGTGCGTGCAAGCTCGTTTCTATAAAAAAGTAGTTGTGTAACTGTGGGACAGGTTTGCAGACTGAGAGGCTGTTAAGCATTCATTTTTTTCCCCTTATCAGCACTACACTTCATGGTTCTGGCTTGGGACATCACATCTTACATTGGGAACAATACAGACAGAAAGAATTTGGCTCATAGTCACACACCTAGAGTTAAATTAGCATTTTTATTTCAAATACTTTTTGGGTTCAACACACAAAAATAGACAAGCTGTAAAGAAAGTTTTTATTCCCCCCAAACAACTCAAATAATATCTCAAGTGAAAAAACAACAAGATGTTAAAAGACTTCTGACTGATATGGTCACTTGGCACATAACTGAACAGGTGCAGTATACTACGAATGTAGTCCAAGGTCCCAGTATGATTTGGAGATTTCAGGGCGTAGCTCTCATCTCACCTTGATGACAGCGTTTGGGTTTGGTTAGGTTGGTTTGACTAATTTAAACTGCATCATACAAAATAGATATTATACATTTGGTGGATGAGGGCAAATTCTTTGGCATATTTCACATTTTCAAATGGGGAAGATGTTATTTAACATTCTTTAGTCTGTAGGTATCTGAAACAAATATTTTTAGGAAGGTAGATGTTCATCTCAGCAAGTCATAAGCTCCTTTATGGAATGACCTTTTAGGGTTTATGGTATCTCAATTGCAAAAAGATATCAAGCTAGGAGAAAGAGAAGTTTATAGGTAGAGGGATTACTTTGGTCAAGTCCAAATGCCCTATTATTTCTTATAATATAGAGTCCCCTCCAAAAGTATTGGAACGGCAAGGCAAATTCCTTTGTTTTTGTTGGTCACTGAAGACATTTGGGTTTAAGATCAAAAGATGAGTATGAGACAAGGATTCAGAATTTCAGCTTTAATTTCCTGGTATTCACATCTAGATGTGTTAAACAACTTAGGACATATCACCCTTTGTATTAGACCACAGCATTTTTAGGTGAGCAAAAGTAATGGAACAAATAATCTTAAAGTAAATAACATTTAATATTTGGTGGCATAACCCTTCCTTGCAGTAACTGCCTCAAGCCTGCGACCCATCGACATCACCAAACTGTTGCATTCTTCATTTGTGATGCTATTCCAGGCTTTTACCGCAGCTTCTTTCAGTTCTTGTTTGTTTCGGGTGTTTCACCCTTCAGTCTTCCCTTAAGGAGGTCAAATGCATGCTCAATTGGGTTAAGGTCAGGTGTTTGACTTGGCCAGTCTAAAACCTTCCACCTTTTTCCCCTGATGAAGTCCTTTGTTTTGTTGGTAGTGTGCTTTGGGTCATTGTTCTGCTGCATGATAAACTTCCTCCCGATTAGTTTCAATGCATTTCTCCGTAAATTGGCAGATAAAATGTTTCTGTACACTTCTGAATTCATTCTGCTGCTACCATCATCAATTACATCATCAATAAATATTAATGAGTCTGTTCCAGCCATACACGCCCAAGCCATGACATTATCTCCACCATGCTTCACAGATTAAATGTATGCTTCCGATCATAAGCAGTTCCTTTCTTTCTCCACACTTTGACCCTTACTGCTGATGAATGGTTTGCATCTTGTGGTGTGGCATCTGTATTTCTGCTCTCTGAGTCTTCTTTGAACAGTGGATTGTGATACCTTCACCCCTGCATTGTGGAAATCGTTGGTGATGTCACTTACTGATGTTTTGAGGGTTTTCTCACAATATTTCTGTCATCAACGACTGTTATTTTTTGGCAACCTGTTCGATGTCTGTTGCTCAGTACACCAGTAGTTTCTATCTTTTTCAGGACATTTCAAATTGTTGTGCTTGCTGCCACCGACCCTGAGGATCCCAGAATGTGACAAGAAATAGAATTCAGCCTCAGAGTGCATTTGACTCCGACTGGTGGGACCGTAAAGATGGTTAGAGACTGAAGGTTGACTAAAGATTGACTACACTAATAACGTTGAGATAAGCAAGACGCAAGGCTTGCCGCAGTGTCTGCAAAGGTATGACCCTGTGATTCCAGCCGCACAGGGTCCAGTCTGCTCAATGAAGTGTACTGAAATTGACAGCCTCAGCACAGAGATGCCCCAAACAATGTTACACATGTGGGTGCAGATGCCATAAAGGTACGGCCACAGGAGTGAGTCCTCTTTCCATTCCAATGTGTTAAACCAGTGTGATTGGTGGACCACTAGTCTATTTCTAATTCAGGCCTTCCTCATTGAAACAATGCAAGGAGAGTGCAGGTACAGTAGGTAACCTATGGCCAGACTATAGAGCCAGTAACGGTTGCTTGGTCGAATCCCTGAGCTGAAATGACGAACTAACTTGATTGCAGTCGAATATCCATCACCCGATAAGAAGTCAACCCAATTCAAGGCCCAGTCTTTGGGATGTCATGTTTAAAAAGATGCTGATTAGATACCTCTTTAATCCCTCTATACTATCTATCAGGGAAACATCTATTAAGGAAAGCAAAACGGTGAAAATAGGTAACAGTAGTTTCAGTACTATGCCCTACTGTTAACTATTCCATTCGTTCAATAATTTCATATTTTCCATGTTTTAAAAGGGTACCTTCTGTTGGCTTGAAGTCCAGTACTGTGCAGTTCGCCTCGCCTTGTTTACCTACAGGGCAATTAGCCGAATTATAGTCAGTTTAGCCGTACATTTTTATATAGACACAACTTAAGTATAACACCCCCCCAACACACACACACACAACATTTTTACAGCTAACCTCATGGTGACAAGAAAATAGAAATGTCATGTTCCCTTGCACAAATTTTAACCCTAAACCTAGCCCTAACCTTAACCATTGCCCTAACCTTAACCTAACCCTAATCTAACCCTAACCTTGACCTCAATAAAGTAAAATGTATGCCTAAACTTTACCTAGGTGTAATGCCTAAACGTAATAAAAAATGCCTGGACCTTAAAGAAACCCCAATTCTAACTCTAAAAGAATTTGTAAGGTTGACCCTAAACCTAAACCCAGAGCCAGAAATTGACTTTTGCCTCATGGGGACGTTTGGTTAGACCTAACACACACACACACACACACACACACACAGGATTTCTGTCTCTCACTCACAACCACACACATTCATAGACTTGGCCTTACCCGGCGTGACAGTAAGAAAGATGTGACTGAGTGTCGACAGAATGGTGGAATGTTTTTTCTTCGACGTTATGTCTAGGGTTAGGCAGCAGTAGCGCCCCTGGTCTGATGGGCTGACAGACTGCAACTGCACCCAGAAAGACTCGTCATTCGCCCCATACCGCACACCCCAGGGAAGCACTGTGTGGGAATGGTTGCTTGGTTGACGGTGGCCTCTGGGATGCACCTTCTCATGGCAATGCTCTGTAAGGTGGGGCGTGTAGAGCCACCTATGCTGCAAGGAGTCCGAAGGGTGCTGCTTGGCACCTTTCTTGGAACAGAGGAGGGTTACATTGGCGCCCTCCTGGCAGGTGTAGTACATGTGAGGGGCGGTGACGGGCAGGGGGGTGTGAGCTTGGGCCACATTGGCTGTGGAGGAGACAGAGGTAGACACTTATTGGTTGGAGCACATGTCCACTGACAGATCTGGTAGAAGTTGTCGAGCAGACCGGGGTGTGTTCATCGACCAGAGCCGTTGGACAAACATCGGGCATAACAAGCATAACAATTTGAAATGTCCTGAAAAAGATAAAAACTACTGGTGTACTGAGCAACAGACATCGAACAGGTTGCCAAAAAATAACAGTCGTTGATGACAGAAATATTGTGAGAAAACCCTCAAAACATCAGTGAGTGACATCACCAACAATTTCCACAATGCAGGGGTGAAGGTATCACAATCCACTGTTCAAAGAAGACTCAGAGAGCAGAAATACAGATGCCACACAAAAAGATGCAAACCATTCATCAGCAGTAAGGGTCAAAGTGTGGAGAAAGAAAGGAACTGCTTATGATCGGAAGCATACATTTAATCTGTGAAGCATGGTGGAGATAATGTCATGGCTTGGGCGTGTATGGCTGGAACAGACTCATTAATATTTATTGATGATGTAATTGATGATGGTAGCCACAGAATGAATTCAGAAGTGTACAGAAACATTTTATCTGCCAATTTACGGAGAAATGCATTGAAACTAATCGGGAGCAAGTGTATCATGCAGCAGGACAATGACCCAAAGCACACTGCCAACAAAACAAAGGACTTCATCAGGGGAAAAAGGTGGAAGGTTTTAGACTGGCCAAGTCAAACACCTGACTTTAACCCAATAGAGCATGCATTTGACCTCCTTAAGAGAAGACTGAAGTGAGAAACACCCCGAAACAAACAAGAACCGAAAGAAGCGGCGGTAAAAGCCTGGAATAGCATCACAAATGAAGAATGCAACAGTTTGGTGATGTCGATGGGTCGCAGGCTTGAGGCAGTTACTGCAAGGAAGGGTTATGCCACCAAATATTAAATGTTATTTACTTTAAGATTATTTGTTCCATTACTTTTGCTCACCTAAAAATGCTGTGGTCTAATACAAAGGGTGATATGTCCTAAGTTGTTTAACACATCTAGATGTGAATACCAGGAAATTAAAGCTGAAATTCTGAATCCTTGTCTCATACTCATCTTTTGATCTTAAACCCAAATGTCTTCAGTGACCAACAAAAACAAAGGAATTTGCCTTGCCGTTACAATACTTTTGGAGGGGACTGTACATACTGCGGTATGTATTATGAGAGTATGATTATAAAATGATTTATAAACTCAGCAGTAATGGAAAAGGTCTGGCAATCCTCAACATGAAAACATGGATGTTAGCAGCCCAATAAGTAAAATACATATTTTTGAAGTGACACTCTTCGTCGTGGATTTACAGAGTTATTTGCATTCACTCTTTAATCTTCTATAATCCAAGATTAATGAGTTAATTAAGAAAGTGCAGTTGCTTATTAAACAAGGAATACAGGGTGATTTTAGAGTAGCCAATGTCATAACTCAGTAGAGATATTGCGAGGGTTCTCCTAAGCTCTAGGTTTGTCTCATGTTCTGAAGTTTGCTTTGAATAAAGAATGTTGCGTTTTCATCCTGTGAGTCCTTAAATGAGGTAAAATTGCCTTTTGTTGATCTTAAATGTCCCATCTACAAGTGGTTTGGCATCTAGGTGGGCGTTGGCTCAGTATACAGTTTAGCATTTTCTCTACAAATAGTTAAGGTTGGTATTAGGAAATGTGAAAACTGACCCTAGGTCTGAATCTATTGAAAATGTGACATTGGCCATCATGTGCATGGGTCTGTCAGAGCATGTGTTACACACACACACACACACACTTATTTATAAAATGTTCCTTATCATACGTTTCTCAGCAAATGTGACTTCTCATAATAACCCTTAACTCAGGAAACAGCCAAGCTCGGGAGTCAGGCCTTGCGGCGATTGCTGCTTTTAAACACACATGTACAGACACAAGCACACACACACACCAATCAGCCATAATATTATGACCACCTGCAAAACATTGTGTAGGTCTCCCTTTTGCTGCCAAAACAGCCCTGACCCGTTGAGGAAAGGACTCCACTAGAACTCTGAAGGTTTGCTGTGGTATCTGGCACCAAGATGTTAGCAGCAGATCCTTTAAGTCTTGTAAGTTGCGAGGTGGAGCCTCCATGGATCGAACATGTTTGTCCAGCACATCCCACAGATGCTCGATTGGATTGAGATCTGGTGTATTTGGAGGCCAAGTCAACACCTTGAACTTATTGTTGTGTTCCTCAAACCATTCCTGAACCATTTTTACTGTGCGGCAGGGCGCATTTTCCAGCTGAAATGCCATCAAAGAATTCCGTTGCCATGAAAGGGTGCACATGGTCTGCAACAAGGCTCAGGTAGGTGGTATGTGTCAAAGTAACATCCACATGAATGGCAGGACCCAAGGTTCCACAGCAGAACATTGCCCAAAGCATCACACTGCCTCCGCCAACTTGCCTTCTTCCCATAGTGCACCTGGTGCCATGTGTTTTCCAGGTAAGTGATGCACATGCACCCAACCATCTAGGTTATGTAAAAGAAAACGTGATTCACCAGGCCACCTTCTTCCATTGCTCCGTGGTCCAGTTCTGATGCTCACGTGCCCACTGTAGGCGCTTTTAACAGTGAACAGGGGTCAGCATGGGCACCCTGACTGGTCTGCAGCTACGCAGCCCCATATGGGGCTATGTGTTCTAAGACCTTTCTGCCAATACTAGCATGAACTTTTTCAGCAATGTGAGCTACAGCAGCTGGTCTGTAGCTTGTCAGACCACAGGATCAGTGAAACTTCTGCGCCCATGACCCTGTCGCCGGTTCACCGCTTTTCCTTCTTTGGACCACTTTTGATAGGCATTGACCACTGCAGACCGGGAACATGTCAGTGGTCGTGATGTTTTGGCTGATTAGTGTACACACACATTCTGTTAACGCATACACCATCACACACAAAGGTGTGATAATTTTATGCATGAGTTGGCTTAAAACGAAATGTCTACAATTGTGCAATACAACATCAAGGAATGGAGTCCAGGATTGGCAGGATAGTAATTCTCTTTCTCAGCCAGCATGAGAAATACACTTAAGGGAAGCATATGGGTTCCAGCCAGATCTTAAGGAGTGGCCTCCCTTCCTGTGTTGTCCAGATAAGCAAACCCCCCACTTCTATTTCAACTATTGATTACTATGGAGTCTCCTTACCACCAGGCATGCTTCCAGAATGGAACTGTAATCAAGTGCAAGACTGTTGACGAGCGCCTTCCTTCCAGTCTTTCATCTTCAGCCTCCACTGTCTGACTCACTGTCTGCCACGGCCTTTTGCAGGGGACACTAAACCCAGAGTGGATGCGGATTACATGCCACGCTACAGTTTAGAGGAAATAGACGCCATTATATCCTGATAGAATCAAAAGTGTTCTGGATTGTGAGGCCTTGTTTCAACCTAATCAAGGAAATACAGTTGCTGACCAGCCAGTGACCTGTTTGTTTCTATCTTAAAGGGGCACTCTACAACCCTGCCTCAAACATTTAGAAGATTACATTCAAACAGTAATACGACTTGTCTCCTCTTCTCTTACCAAACGAGACCAGAATCGTATTTACTATTCCAGGGTGGTATGGTGCTGCGAGTGTCTAAAGTGAGTAGGAGGAGACTACTAGTCAATACAAACTGATAGTGAGAAAGATTAAATTAGGAACTTTTTAAAATATATTTGAAGAATGTATTTAAAACATATCTGAAGATGTCTTCTGGTCATTTATGCTAGCATTACAGTCAAAATATTAAGTATGGCTGCTTTGACTATATCACAGGGACAAAAATGTCCCCAAACTGAGGTTAAATCAGAAAGGGTTTAATGACTTTCTTCCTGTCTCTATTTTGTTTTTATGTTTGATTTTTTGGCCTGTGTGTTAGGTTTAGGGAAAAGTTACAATTGGGGTTAGGACTAGGCATTGCAGCTTAGGCGTTAGGCCTAGTTTAAGTTTAGGTATACATTTAGGTTATTGAGGTTGAGGTTAAGGCTGAAGGTTGAGGGTTGTTGTCCCCATTTAGATTGCTAAGTAAACGTGTGTGTGTGTGTGTGTGTGTGTGTGTGTGTCTATATATGTATGTAGATCATCAAGCAGGATTAGGCAAAATTGTGGGGGTCTTTGTAAGTTCCTGTCAGAGAGAGAAAGAGATATAGGCCGTTCCGGGTAGGCTCCTGTTTCACAATGCCATTACATATCAACCACTTTTATTCTTAGGATCTATTCAGAAATCAATTGTTCATTTTTAAATAATGTAAACCCCATTTTTCATTTAGTCTCGCAATGAGAAAGGGTATCACAAACCATGTAAAAAAAAAAATGTTTATGCTTTAAAAGTATAGAAAATTGCTGTTTTTCCCCACAAACTTTGCTTTTTGTAACTAGGTCAGTGATATTTTGAAATGTACCTATTTTCCAGAAGATCCTCGATAGATTCAGTGCTGAGTAAACTTAGAGTAACTTTTTAGAACTTTCCAGTAATATATATTCTAGTATAAATACAGGGGCCTTAAGCCCACATTTTCACATTAGAAAATGAATAATAGCCTTTTTGTTACGTTTTAGGCATAAGCAATTACGAAATAACTACCCAGGAACAATAATTGTGTTACATAGTGTAATTGATATAAAGCAAATTAAGTTAAAAGCTTGACATGTCAAATCATGTTATTGTTCCTAGCCAAAATGGCATTTCATAGCTACGGTATTTTGTATTTTTTTAAGTTTGATGGTCATTGAACATAGCATGCTAACACACCAGCCAGAACAACGTTTAATATGTTCCAATACTGCAAATTACGTTTAATATACAGTTAGTTTAAGATTTAGCCCCCTCGTGGAATTGAGCTAAACTGAATGCAAAAAAGAACACAAACAAAGTTATATTCCTCTTGGGAATTTTTGGATTTTTCAACTCCTATTGGTGTGGATAACAGCATTGAGCCTCTTCCTGTAGTCTGACACGGTAAGCGCCCACTTTTGAAGGGATCTTGGAACGATCTATGCAGCACATTTCAGGTGCTTTTATTTCATGTAGCCCCTTTTAATTGCCAAACATACAGATAGTGTGCATGTGCATGGACGCTGCAATGTGTCATTAAGGGCTTCTTTCCTGCAACCCTTTCAAACAACTTGTTGATATGGAGGTGGCATCTAACAGTTGATCCTGAGACCTGACAACCCCGAGATTCCACCAGATTGTGTTAGTTCTACAACTGTGGTCCTTGTATTCTTTGCCTCCGACCCAATCTATCTCGCCATGCACTGGGGCAATCCACGTGTCCTCTTTGCGGAAACTTCTTATGTCCTTTTTTTAAATATCCATTATCTTGGCCTGCGTAAGTCAACAACAACCATGTCCAGTGCCAGTGGTGAAGATGACATACTTGTGACCTCATTTATACCCCAGGGAGACAGGGACAGGTGAATGTCATCAATACAGTTATGGGACATTGAGACCATCTAAAGAGGATAGCGTTTCCTAACAGACGCCACTTTGTTTGGTTTCATTTGAAATATTATTTAGGGGTGCCAATACTTACAACCTTTTTATACGATTTTTTTATACAAATGCTCAAGAAAATATTTAGTTTGTTTTAGAAGTTAGTCAGTAGAAAAAACAGCGCACACACACACACACACACACACACACACACACACACACACACACAGACACCTCTATTCCCTTTCACAGACTCAGGAGGCAGAAACCCCCAAGGGCTGGATTTCCTCCCTCACCTTTACCTTCTGAACCTGAAACATGACCTTTTCAACATCTCTTATATCCTCCACACCCTGCTATGGTTCACAGCGTAATAATACAGGGTTAATCTATGCAAATCTTGGTAAACCCACAAATTCGCAGCTTTAGCCAAAGTCTGAGGCATGCATAAAGGACTCCAAGCTGTATTCAAATTCACTAAATGCATCAGGTTCTGAAGACGAGACACGGAGCAGAACTCTGTCGTTTTTATCACTTCCATCACTACGATTTGTGTTGGTTCACTGCATATGCTGATATGGCAGAAACATGGATGTAACTGTTATTTATTATTTATGCTTTTTTACTTTTAATTCCGCTCTTTGTTCTCAGTTACTCTCCTGTTATATTCACTTATCTTTGTTACCTCCCCTCACTCTATGGAGATGATGTCATATCATTAAACAATGTTAATGAAACCAACACACCCAGCGAACACCCGTGTTCCCACGCACATGAACACACAGATTGAGAGTCCATGATGCAAGAGAACAAACAGTAATTTGCACAACTGCTGAGTTCGTAATATGTGTAACACATTAAGCGGTCAAAGGTCAGTTACTTATGGCCTGGGTGTGGCCATAGGTCAGAGGTGGCTGAGTTCAGCTGCGGATGGAACTCATCAGTCCTCCGGCCTAATTTCCTTAGGTTTCCATCAATCACTCACTTTCCATCCTAGCCCACTATAAGGTATTATATTCACCTTGTGTTCCAATGAAATTAGGAAAGCGTGTAAGAAAGTCATAAAATGTTATGGCCTTCCATAGATGAAAATAAATGTAGATAGCATGATTTCATCCACTGAAATGGGAAATAATATTTTAATGATACATTTTATTGTGAAAAATAAAATGTATCATTTAATCCCTGGTGCAGCCTTCAACAGGATTTCTTCGTCTGTTTTTTGCATCCATTTTGTCCTCTATCTTCACAAGCTGTCCAGGCCCTGACACAGAGAAACATCTTCATAGCATGATCCTGCCACCACCGTGCTTTAAGGAAGTGATGGTGTTCTCAGGATACACGTGTTGAGTTCATGCTAAACACTTAACGTGTGCCAAACATACTCGGCATAAAGGGTCACGTACCTGCTCCTCTTCACTGATTATGAACAACAGAACATTGTTTATTTGTCTGAATAAAATTGAGCCCAATTCGAAGTCCTGTGTTTGCCCCCAGATTGGGACCTCATGACGTGGGCATGTATTTCCATTCATCTGTCCAGAATGGGTTAAAATGTTAGGACTTTTCTTAAGCTTTTACACAAAAACAGGCCTGATCACAAGTGTTTCAGACTTCAGGGTGTTATTTTAACTTCATAGTGTGGAAATATCAACTAAACAGGAAAACCACCGTTTCAACTGGGGCGTCACATCACAACTTCCCATTTAAGCAATTCCTTAAATTCCCTACTCCTTGAAATTTGTACTTCTCCAAAAAATGTTTTGCTCAACACATTTGTTAACGCTCTACTGTGTCATTTACTGGATTTATAATTAGGATATCTATATTTCCTTCAACAGGAAATGTCTTTGTTCACTAGAGACAAGGTCTCAAATTGTTACATTATGCTTGCAACACTGTCCAGCATTGCCTCATCAGCCTAATCTGTGTTGTTTCCTTAAGCCTGTAAGTAACTAGGTAAAACTGACCATCACAAGGTCTGGCCAGCGGCAAGTTGTAGGACATTGTGGTCCTGCTTTGAGTCAATATTTTAATGCTAATATAAGCATAGCTTCTATTTTACCCAGCTTGGGTCTGTCCAGAGTAGTAAGTCCAAGATACAGCTCTATGTTGCCTATTAAACCCTGAAAAGAGAAGGTTCCAGTAGGGTATATAAGTGTACTTTTTTTTCTTCAATTGAACCCTAGAGAGTTCCTTAAAAAAAACACTTCTTTAATAGTTTTTTGGTGAACCCTTCTAAGATTTTCCTTGAAGGACCAGTAGATAGTCTTAGACACTTGTATAGCTCAATTTTGTCGTCAGTTCCCTTGCCAAAGTGACTATGGAAAATATCTCTAATCATAGTGACTAATGATTTGCCTCTGGAGGAAATGGTGTGATCAATGAGCCAACAGGTGGTTATCAGACAAAAAGGACAAGAACAAGCTGCTTCACAAAAACGTCTAGATGACAATCATCCTGTCATAATTGCCTCACAGTGATGTTAGACAACCAGCGCTTTCAACTTGCTGAAACTGCACGCAAAGCTGCAGTTCTTGAAACAGCCAGCACCTATAGATCTGCCTTTGGTGTGTTTGTCCCATTTCGGTTCATTGAAATGTGTGCCATTATATCCTACAAATGGGAGTGAGTCATTATTGTTTTAACATCATAGTGCCATGGAAAAGGGGTTTTGGGTTAGTCTGTCCAAGCATTGCACTGTCATTTGTTTTTAGCGATTTCCAAGGCAAGAGAAAGGGAAGGTTAATTGATCTCAAACAGTTTTCCTCAATCCTGCTTTGTTTAGGATGCACAATTTATAATATTAGTCTCAATACGTCCATGTGAATTAATCCAAAAACAGCCCAAAAAAACCAGCAGAAGCATAAACCTTGTGAACAATTTAGAAAGCTTTGATTGGCACAAACTGGTGTTTGCATCCTGCCGCTCAAAGGAAGGAAATTTAAACAAAGACAACATTTAGGTTTGTGGTCAATAGTAGTGGGTTGGGTACTGCATCCTAAGTATTCAATCTTTGGCTCAGAGTCACTGCAACACAATGCTGTAGGCTTTAAACATCCGTTGAAGTTTAAACAACACTCGCTGTTCTCAGCTTCTGTTTCCTGCGTGTGTGTGTGTGTGTGTGTGTGTGTGTGTGTGTGCGCGTAAATATGTTTGCCCAAGAGCGTAATGCAGGCTCACATAGGAACTTCTGCATTTCATTAAATAAGCAATAATCTCCCATACTGGTATATCATCACATTATTGACCTAAAATGTCAAATACTAGCGCCGTCACTCGCTGGTAAAACCAGCTAGACTTTCAGGACTCAGTACCGAACCTAAGCCATTTGAAGTGAGTTAATGGGCTCGCCGGGAGCGACAGCTGCTTTTCTTCCCACTGACGGGCGTTGTTAGGAGGGGTGCTGAGGGTTAAACAAACTCATGAAGCAACGCCACATGTTCCCCTCAGAGCGGTGCTGAAAACAACAACAAACGCGTTTGGTATGAGCTGATGTCTAAACACATTTCCAACACACCACGCGTAGAGTCGGTCAAAATCCCTCTCCACAACAATTCAGACATTATATGTGCTTAACGGCGTGTCTTTTTTAAGTTACCGTAGTCATCGCATTTATTGTGTTTGTTTTGTTCAAACAGGATATGCAAACAGCTGATTCTGAGTATCTAACGGAACTTAAATGGGTGGCGGAAAAGGCAGGGGTTTGAATATGTCCTTCGACAGTAGTAAAAATACATCATAACATTGTACATTTCTCAATTTGACAAAAAGTGGTATTTTGGCCCTTTTTTACCACAAACATACCGTATGCTACACAATATTGTGTGCAATAGGCTACACAACATTTCTACCACATTATCTTATTCAGTGCTTGCAAAACCAGATCTCGCAAAAGGTCATGGAATACCGACTATTTCGTTTAAAATGTAGGGGACGACGAAGCCTGCTCATACAAGATGATACTCGCCTAGGGTGCACTCTGCTTTACTTACCTTCAACCACGGTCACTAGGTGAAAACAGATCAGAAAGCCGAATAGCAAATTGATCGGTAATGTCTCACTCCTGAATAATTCCCAAGTCATTTTTGTTTTCAGTCCACTCTCGTATATACTGCTAATGTTCTTTCTTCCACCGTGCTTTTGTCTCTTCAGTTGGAGAAACGTTGTTTTGCCTCCTCAGCGGTATAACCGTTTGAACGGGTGACTATGTGCTAGTGAAACAAACTTTTGTGAGTTGATGATTACCAGCAAGCTCGCCTAAACAGTCTACTGTACAGGAATACGCGCACCAAGATCTAGCTAAACTGAAATAAGGAGTCCTGTTGGCAAAGCAACCTGATACACTCCTCCCCCTAACCTATCTCGATCAGTTTTGCTGTAGAATCACTTCAGCTGTTATTCCTCCAATGCAGTAAACAGCTGGCTGATATAAATTTGCACCATTAATTGTATTAGCAGTTCATTATTTACCTGATTATTTAACTGATTCATTGATATTACACATTGCCCGACTTAGCGTCTTTTTTACATATTGGTACTCTATACCTTTACTATATTATTTAAAATAAAAAAATAACTATTATCAGCTATTGGGGGCTTTGTGTAGGCTACAGAGTAGGTTAATTAATATTAGCTTCAGTCATTAGGTGATACTATGATGCTGTGTCCAAACTTTCCCTTGCCAACCTTTGTTTTTATTCATTTTAATTTTGTCTCTTCACAGTATTTTTTTCTAGAT
This sequence comes from Esox niger, assembly GCA_016801105.1. Lineage (NCBI taxonomy): Eukaryota > Metazoa > Chordata > Actinopteri > Esociformes > Esocidae > Esox > Esox niger. The sequence continues at coordinate 63,479 of JACXGJ010000547.1, read as the reverse complement.
CTTTGCAGGCTCTTTGATGTATTATTTTGCAAACCTAGCCATCCTGTTTTTCAGGCTAACAGGTTGTTTGCACCTTGCAATGTAGCCTCTAGTTTTGCTGAACTCTTCTTCTGGTGATAGTGGATGGCACATCAAGTCTACCTCCTTGAGAGGTGTAGAGATCTAGTTTCCTTTCATATTTTTTCAACATATTTTTTCTTCAGGTTTTGCCTGTTTCTGTTGTCTTCTTTATTATTATTTTTCAAACTGGTAATGTCTTCTGTGACTTTAAGGGACTTCTCTTAGGTCCTCATGTTTACAGGCAACAATGACAGATTCTAAACAGGCAGCAGAGTAGCCTAGCTATGAGAAAATCTGAACAGTTAATTACAGGTTACTGTATTCAATCCCTGAACCAGCAAGCACAGTTGCTCCTTGGCTTTTGCTGAAAATGAGAATGTATTCTCAGATAACCAATATGTATACAAACACCCACAAAAAAGCTGAGAATATATGCTTCAATTGTGCATTACTTGATTAATTACATAACCAAACTGTTGGACTATAGAGTGTTAAACCATTTCACTGTTCAAACAAATATGAAGAGCACTGTCTATTATGTGACATGAGGTGGCCTACTGGCATCTATGAATGTATTTATGTATGTACTGGATCCTCTCTTGATCCTCACAATACACATAAAACAATTCAATATTACATATTTTCTGTAGCTTCATTTCCTGTGTCTGGATGCTTGTGCCTCAGCCTGTGGTATCGTGTGCACACCCACACAAAGTCTGTGCACAACAAACCTGGAACATTAAACAAAGGTGTATGCATGCTTACCAGATCATTTAAAAATTAGAACAATTCAGAGCTTCCAGCTTAAGCCTGGAGCTGCAGATGCTATCTTAAACCAGATATATTGTGGAAGGACAGGCTGATGTGCTTAGCAGGAAAAACTGCTGCTCTTTACACCTAATTAGTCAAATGTATTGTTTCAGAGTGGGGGGGTAGTATCTGCTTTTATGTTGGATGAAGACAGAGAGGCCTCTCTCTCTCTCTACCTGAGTAGCACAGACACCATTTGACTACCTATTGGAGCCTGGTTTCTCCCAAGTTTTATTCATAGATTCCTGGATTTCTAGGGTGTTTCACTAGCTAGTGTTGCCAAATCATCTGGAGTGCTTGTTCTTTTGAAAAGGTGTCTTTACATGCAATTTGTGAAAACCCTGCTTGTATTTGTAAATGAAAGACCTGTTGAATTAATGGGGGGCCATGTGAAACTTAAATATGTATATGTTTAAGGGCAGCAGCATAGCCTACTGAACAATAATAGACCACTGTTTAAATGTTTAACAGTTAACTAACTTTACTTCACCTTTTAATGTTCTGCTTGCTGTGGGGAAGTATTAAGAAAGATTAATAAAGCACACTTAAAGCATTAATAAAAAAATGAACAAGTTCCTAGAGAATAAACAGTTATGTAATTTGAAATAGCCCTCAACACATATCCACTGAGAACAAACATGTTATATAAACATGTTATGTATTATGGTAAACATGTTCTGTGTGTAATCTGTGTACATAATTTTTTTAACGTAAATATTCAATCCTCTTCACTTTCTCCACATTTAGTGTTAAAGACATAACTTATAATTGCTTGTGTTTTATTATTATTTTTGATTATACTGAAAAAGTTTAATCATATTTTGAGAAATGTTTCCCAATAACTGAAAAAAATCACATTTGTAAGTAGAGTGAATTAGGAAAGTATTCAGACCCCTTCACATTTTCTACCAAGCATGTCATTGCCATAACTTGTTTATGCAAATTTCAAATATACTTTGAACTACTATATGTTACAATACAGACAGATCCTCAAATGGATTCAATCGCATCTATTTAAACTCAATATCCCATAAAGACATAGCAAAACAGTTATTTCGAAATTATTGCAGATATATAAAAAAACAGAAACATCACAGTTCAATAAGTGTTCTGACCCGTTTACTCTGTAGTTCTGACAAGGAGCTTCGTCAGAAATCACAGCTTCAGGCCCTCTGGGTACGCTTCTACCAGCTTTGCACACCTAGGTTTTGGCAGTTTCAGTACCTACTAACTTACTGGAATAGTCATAAGAATTGAGCAATTGCTAGCGAGTCTGCCAAAGCTATTTATTTTCATGGCATAAGAACGTATTTTTTTCTGTCGTGGCATAACAACGTACTTCTTACTTTCATTCGTGAATGACATTATACAATAAATATCAATAAAGGTGATGACAACTAACTTTTTCATCACGTGAAGTGACGAGAGAATCGTGGAATATACCAAATATAGTAACAATACTGTATAACTGTAAACTAAATTAAATTGATAAATGTTGCCACTGGCCGTTTTAACAGTTATTAGCCAGTAATAATCTTCCTAGAAATATTCATAAGACTTGAGCAATTTCTAACGAGACTTAAGATGAACATTTCAATGCCAGAAAAAGTTACATATAACCATCTACAGTTTTAGTAAAGGCTTAATATAACGTAAATACTGTATTTGTAGCCTGCAAATGAGTTTGTCTATCCTGACTTTGAAAATCCACCAGCAACAGTCCCATCATAACCATAAACTTACTATAATGTACATACTTTTAGCCAGCAAAGTTTTTGTCTATATGGAATAATTCATCACAGAAAAATTCACTTTGCCTGGGAGGAAATCCGAATGCGGGACCTACCGTTTGCAGGTCCTCTTCTCTAACCACTATGCTATTTATCAAAGGAGTATTCAGCTAGTCAGCCAGCCAGCCACTTACCCAGTCACTAACTCACTCAGTAAGAGACATTCTCTCTTCTTGGTCGGGTCATCTTACGCAGTCAGGCAAAAGTCCTGCTGTTGGAATAGCATTCCCGGGTGTCATGAAGCTGGGTGAGAGACTTTCGACTGACACTGAAACATTTTGCAACGTTTCTATAGAACTCACCAAATTTGACACTTATGGGATAACTCATCAGTAACGTTGTGAATCCTGGGCTAGCTGAAGCTACTACTGTATACACTAACAATGTGCTGAAGTAGATCACCGGTTTGTGGGTGTAAATCTTGACATCCACATTAACTCGGCCATGCATTCAATAACTACCTCTGAATAAAAAATGTAACTCCATGAATACAAATTATAATGAATTAAGAATTTGTATAATATTAACTTGCTGTGCTGAGCACCATTCTTCTGTCATCACCGCTACAACGTGTGTTCTCTTTAAATGCTCATGCATTACAGTTGTGCTCTTGTGCCATAAGAATTCTGCTTTGCAAATTTTGCAAAAGGTTATCCTTAAATTCTTCAATGTAATTTGGTCCCATACATTTTTGGTCATGCACGACTTACCTTCACTGTATCCTCAGCACCATCACAACCTCCATGCCATCTCAGCTGCCTCATTTTTTTGCTTTGTCTCGGGTACACCCAACTAATCAATAATGACATTATTTGCCTGCGATTTTTAATATTGATGTTATAATATTTGTATTGATTAGTTGTTACAGCCCTAGAAACTATTGAGGTCTTGGTCACCTCCCAGACAAGGGCCCATCTTGCCTGTATACTTAGTTTGACCAAACAGCCAACGCTAGGGAGAGTCTTGGTGGTTCCTAGCTTATTCCATTTCACAATGGAGTCCACCATGCTTCTGGTAACTTTCAATGCTTTCTTTTCTAAATCGTGTCCAATGAATAACAGTTAACACAGATGAACTCCAATCAAGTTCTTGAGACATCTCAGGGATGATCGAAGAACACAGGGTATATCTGAACTCAATCTGGAGTGTATTGCAAAGGGACTGAAAACTGTTACTGTTACCTATTTCATCTTTTTATTTTCTGTAAATTGGCTTTATATCTATAAAAACATTGTTTTCAATTTCTCATTATGGGGTTTATATGCAGATTGATGCCCAAAAATATAACTTTACAGAATTTGAAGAAAGTGAATTTCAATCATTTGCAAAGGCATTGTAGCTCCTTCATGTGTTGTTTCAACAATGCAGGGATTTCTTTTGAATTCGCTGATTTTCCTTTAAGACGTTTTTTTATAATGTCCATTTCTTTGTCTTCCCGCCAGTCATCGACCACCATTTACGTGCGCATCGTGGACGAAAACGACAATGCGCCAAAGTTTCCTGAGGAGGAGTATGTGACGGTGTTGAGCGAGGGGCCCTACACAGTGGGTGCCACCATCGCCACAGTAACCGCGATTGACCCAGACGAGGGCCTCAATGGCACCCTCCGATATGCAATTGCCCGTGGCAACTTGGCCACCACCTTCCGCATCAATGACACTAATGTGAGAACACGGATCACTTTCTAAAAATACTTTGGATTAATAGGCTGTGTGTGATTGAGCTTGCCTTGTGTAGAAAACCCAGTTTAGCAAAAGTGTAAACTTAACCCTTTAAAAACAATTCTAATTGCATTTGATTCCAAGTCTGGTGCTGCCTGTACGTTTTTGTCTAATATCATTTTTGAATGTAATAGTGGTTGTCTTTCTTTGTGTGTATCCAGGGAAGGATTGTTGCTGTAAAGGAGCTGGATTATGAGATCAGCAATGGACACTACACACTTGTTGTTACAGCAACGGACCAGTGTCCCCTTCTTGCTCTCCGCCTGACATCAAGTACAACGGTAATGATAATGACAAAACACACAGACACATGTGCACACACAATCTCCATAACTTTCCTTATTCAATCACAAAGGCACGTATGTTTGTGCGTGTCTACTAATTCTCCGTGTTTTGGTGTGAACTATTGTTGTTCGCTTTAGTGATTGCAGAAGGAACTGAGTTCCATGCTATCATAGCTCAGTTCAGTACTCTAAGAGGCCATGCAATTCATTTTAGAGTTTGAGAATGTGAAGAGATCATGTTATCTGATTATATAGTCAGTGTGGACATTTAGTGTGTCCACCAGTCCATGGGTCATTTGGATATTTACTGTACTGTTTGTAATGTCCACCAGTCAGTTGGACATATAGTTTAGTGTGTCCACCAGTCAGTTTGTCAGTTGGACAAATAGTTTACAGTGTGTCCACCAGTCAGTTTTTCAGTTGGACAAATAGTTTAAATTGTGTCCACCAGTCAGTTTGTCAGTTGGACAAATAGTTTACAGGGTGTCCACCAGTCAGTTAGTCAGTTGGACATATAGTTTACAGTATGTTCCCCGGTCAGTTGGACAAATAGTTTACAGTGTGTCCACCAGTCAGTTGGACATATAGTTTACAGTGTGTCCACCGTCAGTTAGTCAGTTGGACATATAGTTTACAGTATGTCTACCAGTCAGTTGGTCAGTTGAATTTATAGTTTACAGTATGTCCACCAGTCAGTTGGTCAGTTGAATTTATAGTTTACAGTATGTCCACCAGTCAGTTGGTCAGTTGAATTTATAGTTTACTGTATGTCCACCAGTCAGTTGGTAATTTGTAAACTAAATTTTTGTTTAACTAATGTAATTTCCGGCTTGAATGCTGTCATTTTAGCTGACCGCAACAAATTTTGCTTATTCATCCCAAACTGGAATTTAATTGCGTTTGTTTTGGGCATTGCGTAATAAACGGTAATTGTGTGATTTCCGTTCTGCAGTTTCACAATAACTAGTCTGCTTGCTTTAGTTCCTCCATGTAACAAGAACAGCTTAAAACAACGCCCCCATAGTTGATTACTCTTGGTTAAGTCATGGAAGAGGTGTGTGGCTACCAAGAGACTGCAGTTAGTTACGTCATTTGTTTATGGAGGTCATTATCCACAAATGTGGGCGAAGAGAACAAAAAGATAAAAATGCATGAAGGTTTTTTGGATTCAGTCTTGTTTCACATGTGCTATTGCGTCCTTTATTCAAATAATTTCCCCATAATCTCGAGCTGGCCTTACATTGAAAGCTACCAGCGCTTTGCATATGCTTGTCATGTGTTTTCTACACTATGTCAATTAAAAGAAACCTTTAAATTGAGCTTGATCCATACAATCTTATAGGGTTACATTTAAAGTCCCACATTCATTTTCTACAAATGTTTCTTTGAATCCAGTATGTACATACAAAACTGACTGTACCGATCTCCTAAAAGGTTGTTCTCGTCTGGTCCTCTTCCAGGTGTTGGTGAATGTCCTGGATGTGAACGACGTGACTCCGACCTTCGCCAAGGAGTATGAGGGGCCTTTTGAGGTAACAGAGGGTCAGCCAGGGCCCCGGGTCTACACCCTTGTTGCCACTGATCAGGACTCTGGACTCAATGGCAAAGTGGAGTATAGCATCATTGCCGGAGACCCCCAAAGTGAGTTGTGTGTTTGTGAGTGGGAGTGTGTTCCGCGAAAGAGTCTAAAACACTAATCACCCCCATTCACTCTCACTCTGTGTCTCTTTTCCATGTAGCTGAGTTGTTTAGAGCATGCCACGTTTAATGCCAGATTTTTGGGTTTGATTCCCGTGGGAGCCAGTATGAAAAGGTCTACTCTTCCGGAGACTGTCTGTTACTGACTAAATAAAAAATCTAAATGTCTGTCTCTTGCTCTCTTTCTTCTCTGTGTTTCTCTTTCTGTCCATCTCTGTCAGATGAGTTTGTAGTGTCTCCTGTAGATGGAGAGTTACGTGTGAGGAGAGACGTGGAGCTGGACAGAGAGACCACGCCCTTCTACAACATCACCGTCATGGCCAAAGACCTGGGCAGCCCTGCACTCAGTAGCATGGTGGGATCATGCAAACACACACACACTCACACACACTCAGAAAGACTAATGTAACCTGGGCCTGTGTCTTGTCTACCTCTAAGGTGGTTGTCGGTGTTCTTGTACTGGACATTAATGACAACGACCCGGTGCTGCTTAACCTGCCCCTCAACACCAGCGTGAGTGAGGGGGCATCCATTCACACGTCAGTGGCCAGGGTCCAAGCGCGGGATGCGGACAGTGGACGCAATGCCCTGCTCACATACAACATAACCGCTGGAAACCGGGACGGAGCTTTCTACATTAATGAAACTGTGAGACTTTTTCTCAAATTCAGTTTTATTTACATTTGAAGTGCTTCACTGACATCACAAAAAATCTGTTTCCATTCACATAAAGTGTGTCTCTCTCTTTGTTAGACAGGGGTGGTGCAGGTGAACAGGCCTCTGGACAGGGAGTGGGTGGCAGAGTACATACTAACTATTACCGTCAAGGACAACCCTGAGAACCCCCGCATTGCTCGCCGGGTACTTGTTTATACACGCACACACACACACATACACAATTCTTTTTTGCCGCTTATGCCATTTACAGACACAGTCAATGATCCTGACCAAGTCCCATCATATAATATTCATAACGTGATGCTGCCACTACAATTCATGAAAATACAGGGCCTTTTTATTTTCGATTCCTGCCAACAATAATGGCCTAATGTATTTTCTGTATTGTTTGTTGCAAACAATAGAAGTTATCGAGTGGATTTTTTAAGACACTGACATACATCCTCTTCATTTTCATAGACAGCATTTCATCTACATAGACAGCATTATTCAATAGCAGAAAATGTAAAAGTTAAACTATTGTACGAAATGACAGCTAGCCTATAGCTTTTCCCAACCCATTACTCCCTAACCCTCCATCCCTCTTCCGCAGGACTCAGACCAGCTGCTGATCACTGTCCTGGATGAGAATGACAACAGGCCCGTATTCACACAGACCAGCTACCGAGCTGAGATCACAGAAAACTCTGCCACAGGTACCAATCTCACTGGTGTGTTTTTTCTTTTTGAAAATAAGTTTCTAAATAAATTTAAAAAAACTCACAGGGTCTGATGCTGGCCCGGCTATGACTTTCACTTTCCCTCACTGGGCCTTCTATATGCCTCCTAAACTCTTGTATTTAACTGCCTCCTCCCCGTTTCCTCTGTCTCTGTCCCTCTCTCAGGCAGTTCTGTGACTGTAGTGAACGGACCAGTGCTGGCTGAGGATAGAGATATTGGAGCCAATGCTGTGGTCAGGTATCGTCTGCTGGGGACAAGACTGGACCTCTTCACTGTGGACTCCGCTACAGGTCGGACACACACTCACATGCCGCAAGCGAACACACACACACACACACACACACACACACACACACACACTATAAAACTTAGAAACACACACATGCACTCTCACTACTACAACAACCACCAAAGAACCTTCACCCCCCCTCCCCGGCAGGATTGGTGCGCGTGCGACAGGGTGCGCTGTTGGACCGCGAGGCCTTCGTGGAGCCGCGGGTGGAGCTCCTCCTGGTGGGTGAGGATGCCGGGGGGCTCAACAGCAGTGTGACTCTCACCGTGACCATCCTGGACCAGAACGACAACCCTCCAGTCTTCAGTCCCTCCAGCCTTACTGTGCACCTCCCAGAAAACAGCCCCTCAGGTGGGTTTGTCAGTGTGGGCGAACAGCAACGAGTCTGTGTCAGCCCATGTCTACACAAATGCATGTGTACGTACATGTGATCTTCTCAGTTGAAGGATGCTTTTAGTCCTGGACTGGGGTTAGTCCATGCCTATGAGGTTTAGTCCAGGACTGGGGTTAGTCCATGCCTATGAGGTTTAGTCCAGGACTGGGGTTAGTCCATACCTATGAGGTTTAGTCCTGGACTGGGGTTAGTCCATGCCTATGAGGTTTAGTCCAGGACTGGGGTTAGTCTATGTCTATGAGGTTTAGTCCAGGACTGGGGTTAGTCCATGCCTATGAGGTTTAGTCCAGGACTGGGGTTAGTCCATGCCTATGAGGTTTAGTCCTGGACTGGGGTTAGTCTATGCCTATGAGGTTTAGTCCAGGACTGGGGTTAGTCTATGTCTATGAGGTTTAGTCCAGGACTGGGGTTTGTCCATGCGTTTGAGGTATGCCCTAGGTTGTACACTAATCTCTTGTGTCTTCCCTCACGGTTTTAGGTGTGGTTGTGACTCAGCTGTCTGCAAGTGACGCTGATTCTGGGTCCAACGCCTGGCTCCTGTACCGGCTGGAGAGTGGTGCCCAGGACCGCTTCATAGTCAACTCTGTGTCCGGCGCTGTCCTTGTGGGCAACTCCACCCTGGACCGCGAGGAGCGAGGCTTCTACCGCCTGGTCGTCGTGGCTACCGACCGCGGCACACCCTCCCTTTCGGGAACGGCCACGCTGTCGGTCATTCTGGATGACATCAACGATTCGCGTCCGCGCTTCCTCCAACCCGTGACGAACATTAATGTGAACGAGTCTACACCGCCAGGTGTGGTGGTGGCTACGCTCACCGCCGAGGACCCAGACCTCCAACCCCGACTGGAGTATTACATCATTTCCGTGGAGGCCAAGGATGATGGGAATAACCGCGTTGATGGACTGCAGGATTCGTTTGGCATTGATTTCCACACCGGTCAGTAGTCAGATGGCTGTATTTAGTGTGGCTTCTTCAATGGGCTACCTATATATAAACGTAGTGTGTGATTACCTTGTGTATGAAGGTGAAGGGTATATTGGTTTTTATTTGCCTGTGTTCCTACAGGTGCTGTGTTTGTGCGTAAGCCGCTGAACAGAGAGCTGGTGGCCACCTTTGAGATCATTGTCTCGGTACACGACAACGCCAGTGATGTCATAGACAAGTCCGTCAGCGTACCTAATGGTGAGAACTGCTTGATTTTGAAACACAAGTTTGCTATTTATCTCCTTAATGTTGCACTGTTTGAGATTTGGTCAAACTAAAAGAAGAATGTGCTAATAGGGTGCTGTGTAGAACGTTTAAAAGGCAATTTGAACAATAACTTGTTGACATTTTTCCTTACCGAACAATATCGGAATAGTGTTAGCTAGTCCAGGATGTTGTTTTCTTGTTTTGGGGAGGTGAGAGACACTGTGTGTGTCTAAAGCGTGTTTGAGGTGACTACACATAACTGCATACTGATAAATCATCAGGAGAGAAAGTTTAAATGTGGAATATCAGGCACAGAAAACTTTTTTATGGAAAAATATATTTTAAACATGAACTTAAAAGAAATTAACAGCTGATGTCGTATGTTAATTTATACTTGTATTTATGAAAGTACCCAACGGTACAAAAATTTGTGGCCCATTTAAACAATACATAAATGAGGTAAAATTTGCTCACAAATCTCAGTAAATCGAATGGGATGAGAACTGCTCTCAATCTCTGTTCTCTCTTACCCACATTGACCTGATCAATTTCCTTGGATTTTTTTTACAGCGAGACTTACAGTGAACATATTGGATGTGAATGACAATGCCCCGCGGTTCAGACCCTTTGGAGTGGCTAACTTCTCTGAGATGATTCTGGAAGGGGCTCAGCCAGGAACCACTCTGCTGTCCGTGTCAGCCGTAGACCCAGACAAAGGGCCTAACGGGCTAATCATCTACCAGCTACACAACCTGCCCCGAGGGGACTACCTCAAACTGGAAGACCCATCTACTGGTAAAACACACATAAAACAACACCAATCCTGGTTTACAATACAAACCCATTTCCCAATAAGTTGGGACGCTGCGTGAATAAAAACAGAATGCAATGATGTGCTTATCAATTATCTCTATAAATAATTGAAAATAGTTCAAAGACAACATGGTGAAACTGAGAAATTTTATTGTTTTTAGAAAAATACATGCCCATTTTGAATTTAATGCCCACAACACATTTAAAAAATGTCTGGACAGGGGCTTGTTTATCACTGTATGCATCACTAACAATACTCTGTAACAGTTTGGGAACTGAGGAGAGCATTTATAGGATTGATATTGGATTTCAGGCCTGGACTGTAGGCAGGTCAGTTTAGCACCTGGACTCTTTTATAACAGCCATGCTGTTATACATGCAGAATATGGTTTGGCATTGTCTTGCTGAAATAAGCAAGGCCGTCCCTGGAAAACAATTTGTCTGGATGGGGAGGGCAGAATTTGGTGCTCCAAAATCATTAATTGTGTCTTCACAGTTGTGCAAGTCACCCATGCCATGTGCACTAATGCACCCCCATACCATCACGGATGCTGGCTTTGGAACTGAGCTCTGATAAGAAGCTGGATTGTCCCTCTCCTCTTAAGTCTGGAAGACGCGGCATCTATAATTCCCATAAATAATTTCACATTTTTATTTGTCAGACCACAGGACAGTTTTCCACTTTGCCTCAGTCCATCTTAAATGAGCATGGGACAAGAAAAGTTTGCAGCATTTCTGGATCTTGTTTATGTTTGGATTCTTCTTTGCATGGTGGAGTTTAAACTTGCATATGTGGATGCAGTGAAGTACTTTGTTCATACTGTGGTTTTCAGAAATTTTCCTGAGCCCATGCAGTGATTTCCACTAAAGAATGGTGTCTGTTTTTAATGTAGTGCCACCTGAGAGCCCGAATATCACTGCCATCCAGTATTGTTTTTCGACCTTGTCCATTGCATACAGGGATTTCTCCGGATTCTCTGAATCTTTTAATGATATTATATACGGTAGATGATGAGATCCCCAAACTCTTTGCCGGCACAATCTTTCACAGAGTGCTGAATCCCTCCCGATGAGGAGGGCTTGCCCTGTAGGTGGAGCATTACTGCTGGGTAACTCTCACTGGGGCTTCAGAAACAAGGGAGTGTAACCGAGAACTGTAATGAAAGCACTTAAACAGAAAGCTGTTTTTACAATTGCACAAATTTTTTTGCAAGGAAAAATGTATTTTCAGTAATACAGAATCTCTTATTTCAGTATGACATAGTAAGACAGCCTGCTTGCGTCCCCGACTGACCTCAATGCTTTCCCTATTCTCTGCTGGTTCAGGTTCTGTCCTTAATGCAGCTGTTGGAAGACAGTGGTCGAGATGTAACAGCTGTCTCTTGTATAATGTTTTCATATAATATCCAGTTACATATAATGGCCAAAGTCCTTTACATCATCCAGATGGGAGCTTTACAATGTGCTCACGCTTGCTTTGTCTCTGACACGATTGACTAAAATTTCCACATCTGTCTTTTTACGCTACAAGAAAGTAAAAGTTGTGGGAGAATGTGTTAATAAAGATTACGCAGGATTAAATTACTAAGGCTGCCATAGTGACAGAACTCTAGAGGTGCTGATGAAGAGTAGTTTAGATATATATTTTTATATATTATTTATATTTATAGATCTAACCTGATCAAAAGCTACAGCAAAAAAAATATATATATATTGTCCTAAACATGAAATGATGCCCTTGCCTTCGATTCAGCTGAAAACCTTTAGGAACACAGTCAGTTGGACCCACATTATAAGTAAACCAACACCTTAAAGAATTATTTTAACCTCCAGAAATATAATTTCTAGTTTAAATTGTATTTTCCCCCTTACTCTACCATTGTTGTAAATCAATGATTAAGCTATTTATGGCATATTTGGTTCCTTTTTAGCCAAGCTTGTATGATAAGTGGTCTGATGACTAAAATGTTTTTGAGCAGGTAAGATCCTGGCCAACCGGACTGTGGACTTTGAGCAGGTGCAGTGGCTGAACTTTACAGTAAGAGCCCAGGACTTTGGCAGCCCACCGAGAATGACTGAGCTTCCTGTCTATTTGTCAATAGTAGATGTCAATGACAACAACCCCGTCTTTAAACAGCCCTCTTACCAGGTAGGCCAACGATATGGATCCATGACGTACCCAGTGTGTTTATTAGTTATCACTTAGAATTATGCTTCGACTTTCTCACCTAAATGTTTGTATTCCATTGTAGCCATCCCTCCTTTTGTTTTGGTTGTTGCCAGTTTTTTCTTAGTTTTTTCTACTGTGCACTATGGCTTTTAATATACGGATGCAGTTCCCTACTGAATTATTGGCCCCCTATTTAAATGTTTTTTACCTGTTGGTAGTTTGGTGACCACAAGATGTTACCAACTTCTGCAGTTATCCCAAGTGGGATCCTTCTAGGTTTTTATCATAGTAGATTCTATATTATGACCATTCTAGTGGAGATGGGTATTTTAAGGCGTGTATCTATTTCTTGATGACGATCGTTCTTTGAATAATTTTCACACAATTTAAGGCTATGTTCGTTATGATGTTTTCAGTGTACGAGGTGTATCAAGATTATTAAAAATAATATTATATTGCCAACGATAATGGTGAGCACTGTATGTAATATATTATAAATGTAACCTTTTTGTCAAGGTGTTTAAATGGCAATAAGGTTTTCTCTGTGTGTGCGCGTGTTTGCGTGGGTGTTTTTGTGCATGTGCTGATGTTGTTGATCTCTTTGGGATGCGGCAGAAACCGGTGTTTGAGAGTGTGGACTTGGGCACGGTCATAGTGAGCGTCAGTGCTAGGGACGCAGACTCTGGCCTCTTCGCTGTCATCGAGTACAGCCTGGTGGACGGAGAGGGCAAGTTTGGCATCACACCTTCCACCGTGAGTTCTGTCCATGATACAAAACGTAACCCACATGCAAACGGTCTAAATTTGAAGAAGTATTGCCCAGGAGTGTAGATCTATAGGCAGGGAGAAGTCCACCCCATTACAATCATTACCTTGCAGTCTTGCAGAATTCCAGCTTGAATTATTTAGTATGGGTCATGTGCTGTTCACAGCTTAATGGAAAAATCAGCTCAGAGGTTAGGTTAAACTGAAGAACCTTGACAGCAGTTGAAGTAAAGTTCAATGGACAATAGGTTGTGTGGTTAGCATTTGGCAGGCTTGAATTTGTAGTACTTGTATATGGTTCATGTCTAGTTCACATGTAAAGGAATGTTAACAGCCGTGTTTTGTTGAAACTGAAGTCTTAACAGAGGTTCATGTACAGTTCAGCTACAAAGATAAATCTCAATGTTGATTCTACAGAAAAAATCAATAGCATATGTATATTAGTAACCATTCCAATTTCTTTCACTCCTCTTACTTCTCAGGGAGACATCTACATTCTATCACCACTGGACAGAGAGACTAAAGATCACTACACCCTGACTGCCATTGCCAGGGACAACCCAGGAGGCAATCCCAACAATCGCCGGGAGAACTCTGTTCAGGTATTATTCACACCCGGGTTGAGGGTGAATTCCCTTTCAATTCCAGTCAGTTCTGAAAAGAAACAAAAGATGTGATCCGCAATTTTCTCATGAAAAAGAATTCAGGAAAACATTTTCAGTGCACTTCTTGAATTTAAATGGAAATGTACACAATCCTGATGCATACTGAATTGTATGACTAGTATGGATACTGTAGTTGAGTGTCGATACTGTGACAACCTTTGAATATGAACAAGTAAATGTACATACAAAAAACTGAGCTTCATTTGTGGTTGTTGCGCCGTGCTTACCAACCAAGCAGTGTATGACAAAGTCTGGTTCCCTGGTTTGTCTCTGCCAGGTCTTGGTGACAGTTCTGGATGTGAATGACTTCCGTCCACGGTTCTCTGAGCAGTTCTTTGAGACCAGTGTGTTTGAAAACGAGCCCATCGGGACATCTTTGATCACGCTGTCTGCCGTCGATCTGGACGAGGGAGAGAACAGTCGGCTGTCCTATAGCATGCAGGGCCCGGGGGCAGGTAGGAGCCCTGTGCTGAATACATCAGTTCACTAAAATGATCACTACAACACAGACACACACACACACACACACATTGTTCACTTCTGCCCTGTTAAACCAATCTACAAAATGTGCAGGAATTTGAATTGAGTTTCACCTTGATAACATTCAAGAGTCAAAATCGCTTCAGGGGACCTTAGCCCTGAAACCATCTTCTCCCTCTCTCCCCTCTGGTCAGATGCCTTCTCTCTGGATGCTGACACTGGTCTGATACGCTCTCTCCGGCTGCTGCAGTCCTTTGAGCGTTTTAACCTGACGGTGGTGGCTACAGACCGAGGTCGACCACCCCTGTGGGGTACTGCCACCTTACACATCACCGTCATAGACGTCAACGACAACAGGCCCACGTTCGTCAGGCCCACCAACGGCACCATCATGCACATCATGGAGGTATGTGTTTGCATTCATGTGTGCACGTTGCTAATGTTACTATAGTAACAGTGTTAAAATTACAGCAGTAACAGAGTAACATTTACAGTAGTAACAGATGAACAGATACAGTAGTAAAAGGGTAACATTTACAGTAGTAACAGGGTAACAGTTACAGTATGTATGTTACTCCAGCAGGCATGTATTGTATATTACTGCAGACATGTATTAGGTATTATATTGTATTACTCTCTGTAGTTATAGACTGTGTGCACAATTATTAGGCAAATTGTGTTCCTCAAGATTTATTTTATTGTTGAACAATCACAATGCTCAGTCCAAAATATCATTGAATCTCAAACCTGAATGTTTAACAAAGGAAACCTTGTGATCTTTCTTAGGGGAATACATAAGAATGCATAATTATTAGGCAACAATTGGCATGCAGAATTTATAGGCAACTAAATTACCTAAAAAAAATCTACAATTCACTTGTTTATTCTACCTTTTTTGAATAACTGTAACAAATAACACCAAATCAAAATTAATTAATATTTCAGGCCTTTCAAAAATATTCAGTTACTGACATAGCCACCCTTCTTTTCAATAACTGCCATGAGCCATCCATCCATGCAGTCTGTTCATTTCGTGATCTGTTTACAATCAACTTTCGCTGAAGCAAATGCAGCCTCCCAAATGCTGTTCAAAGAGGTTTGTTGTCTTCCCTGACTGTAAATCTCACATTTGAGAAGGGTCCAAAAAATCTCAATAGGATTTAAGTCAGGAAAGTAAGGGGGCCAGGTCATTATTTGGGCATCTTTGAAGCCCTTGCTGGCTAACCAAGCAGTGGAGTACTTGGATGTGATGGAGCATTGTCCTGCATAAAGAACATGGCCTTCTTGTATACTGAGGACTTCTTCCTGTACCACTGCCAGAATCTGCCAGTAGGTGTGGGAGTTGAGTTGGACATTTGTGGACCAACTAATTATTCTCAAGTCTTTTGCAGTACATTTGCATCTTTTCTTCTCCATCCATTTTTTGTACCCCAGTTGACTACTTGCAACAAAACATTTGAGTATCCGGTGGTCACACTTCAATAGTTTAGCTATTTCAAGAGTGTTGCATTCCTCTGAAAATCATTTTCCAACACATTACTTTTCAATGTCAGTTAAATCTCTTTTTTGGCCCTTATTTAACATAAGGTGTTATTCTCTGTGGCCACACCCTCCCTCATTACACAAATACTTATCACCTGAAAATGATTCAATCCGACGAGCATTCAAGTTTATATGGTTTGTAAAATAATGCATAGAAATAATAATACGATCAGAATACTCACTTGCTTAATAAATGTGATGCAGTGTAGAGCAGGCAAACACAACACCTGTTACCAGTCTGCCCTTCCCATCTGCCTTTTAGGAGCAGCCCCCAGGCCTGTTGGTGTATGAGGTGTTTGCCACAGATGCAGATGAGGGGGTGAACGGAGAGGTGCGCTACGCCTTCCTCCAAACAGGCGCCGGGAACAGAGACTGGGAGAACTTCCACATAGATGCAATCACAGGGGTCATCACCACTGCCGTCAAACTGGACCGGGAGAAGCAGGCTCTGTACAGCGTGAGTGGACTGACTGTTGTCAGGCCTCCAATCCCACAGCTGAAAGCATGGGAGAAATCTGTTGATGTGCCCTTAGCCGTAATTACTACTGTGAAAACAACTCTACGGCTGTGAAAATATAATTGTGTTTGCTGTATTATATATATCTGTGTCTTGTTCCAGCTGATTGTTGTGGCCTATGACCTGGGTCAGCCCGTTCCGTATGAAACCACCCAGCCCCTACAGGTGGCGCTGTTGGACATCGATGACAATGAGCCTGTCTTCCCCAAGCCAATGGTGAGCGGAGGAGAATTACGGAGCTGGAAGACGTTCCCTCCCTTTGACCCTAATTTATACTCCTCTTCCCAGAATTAAGTACAGCCCAGATGTTACTGGTCCCTCCCTATAGGCACATATTTGACAGCTTCTTTAAAAAACAAATTTATAGTGCGCCCCTGAATGGTACAGCACCGAAGTTACTGCATCACAAAGCATCTTTTAATTCCCGTCACCTTTCTGAAAATGTGTACAAAACAGTGTCTGGCTGTGCATGTTCTCTGTTTGTCTGTCTTAGCGAGGCAGCCTGCCGTATCAAACCCTGTCGGTGCCCGAACACTCTGCTCCTGGGACAATAGTGGGCAACGTAACAGGAGCTGTGGACGCAGACGAAGGTGCCAACGCTGTGGTGTACTACTTCATAGCAGGTCTGTTGGCAACAAACGACAGGACAAATGCACATAGTGATATAAGAAAATATGACTCTAGTACTACGAATGCCAAATAATGACATTTGCTGTCCATTACGTAAATGGTTGTTGTTTGTGTCTTTAGGGGGAAATCCTGAAGGAAACTTTGGCCTGAGCCCGGGGGGCGTACTAAGGGTGAAGAAGGATCTGGACCGCGAGTACATCGCATTGTATTCCATCATCGTCAAGGCCTCCAGCCGCAGGGACTGGACCCCTGGTCGCCGTGACTCCACAGTTGACCCGAAATTTGACCCCACTCTGCAAGAGGTCAGAGTCTACCTGGAGGACATCAATGATCAGCCACCGCGCTTCACTAAGCTGGAGTACACAGCAGGTACAGGGAAGGGGTTGAGTGTCTGTGTATGTTGGGTTCAGGGCATGCGTGCCAAGTCAATCTTAGTCTCAAGAACCACCAGAGGATGTAGAAGTGTAATTCATGAGTCATGTCTTGCATCTGGCATTTAAATCACCACTTCCTGGGTAACCACATGCCTCTCTCTCTTTAACTTTTGTACTTTCACTCTTCCTGTCTTTATCATTCAAACCTATTATATCTCTTTGTATCTCAGGTGTGGCTGCTGATGCCAAGACGGACTCAGTTCTGATCCATTTACAGGCCCTGGACAATGACGTGGGGAACAACAGCCTGGTGCTGTACCATATCCTCTCCATCCGCTACATTAAACTCCAGTCCAATGACTCTGAGGACAAAGGAAACGTCTTCCTCATAGGTCAGTCACTGCCTAGCCTGACCGTTACCTCAGATTCTCTGGGTTTGTTTAGGATCCCTTGTTAGTCTTCAAGGAGCAATGCAGGGATTTATCCTGTTTACATTCCGAATCGAAGGGATTCCTGGAATTGAAATTTTCTCCCTGCTGCTTCTTGATTAGCAATATGGGATCAATTCTACTTCCATTAAGGTGATTGACTAAATATGAACATAATTTAAATGGAATTGCAACCTACTGTGCTGTTAATCATTTTTCCTATAATTTTAATAGCAGGATTTGGAAAGATTCCATTTCACTTATGGTTGCTAAATATTGATATAATTATTACATTAGATTGCCTGAATCTCTCTTCATTCAACAGTCTAGTTAATAGTCGTTTATAAGGAGGCTTGGTGTCAATTCCATTTAAATGGCTAAAGTGACTGAAGCAGAATGGGCTTTAACCCTGTTGATAAATCCACCCACTCCAGAAGAGACTATTGGCATCAAGGGCTTTCAAAGCCCAAATAAAAGAACGCTGATGGATAGATTAACTAAATTATATCCGTCAGTATTGACTAAATCCAACTGGAATTGACTGTGAAGCTGTTTCTGAACCTTAGGAGAGACCGATGGGATCATCCGTACCCATGACCGCTTTGCGCTCTACGACCCGGGCTACTTCGTGGTGGAGGTGTTGGCGCGCGACCTGGCAGGGCACAGCGACATCGCCATGGTGAACATCTACATTCTGCGCGATGACCAGCGGGTCAAGGTGGTCATCAACGAGATACCCGAGCGTGTCGGACAGTTCCAAGAGGAGTTCATCAACCTGCTTTCCAACATCACCGGAGCAATAGTCAACACAGATGACGTGCAGGTTGGTGCGTCTGGAGGGAGCGAGAGTGTGCGTGTCTTGATAAAACGACGAGACGTGCATATCCCACTGACCCAAGCTGTTGTTCTCTTAACCCGATTGGTCTCAGTTCCACGTGGACAAGAAGGGCAGGGTGAACTTTGCCCAGACGGATGTACTGATACACGTGGTGGACAAGCAGACCAACCGCATCATGGACGTGGAAAAGTCAGTTACTGTCTGGCGTTATCCTGTCGCTGCATAGATATGGATTGACTAGGATACTACCAATGGCCATGTTAGGTGTACCCATGGAGTGTGTTGTTCTAGTGATTCTCTTTCTATGCATTTGCATTGTTACTACACTAAAATCTCATTTGTGAAAGTTTCATTCTCTGTGCCAAGTCCATTCTCTTATTGTACGGTCTTGTACTTGTCAGGGTGATCCAGTTGATTGATGAGAACCAGGAACAGCTGAGGAACCTTTTTAGGAATTACAATGTCTTGGATGTCCAGCCTGCTGTTAGCGGGAAGGCCCCTGATGACTTCACAACGCTACAGATGGCCATTGTTATCCTTGCGGTGTTGCTCTTCTTGGCGGCCATGTTGTTCATCTTCATGAACTGGTACTATCGCACAGTGTAAGCCTACTGTTATAATTGTCCAACACAGCCAATCCACCGTTTACAGTCCTATAGGGAAAGGGCATACTTTCCCTCCACACTTTCTAAGTTTAGCAGAGTTCTGCCACGATGAGAGTTCAAGGAGTAATTTGGTTTATCTGCCTTGACTCAGCGGCAGAAGAACAGGTTTCTTTGACCTTGCAAGCTCTTGTATACTTCTGGTTAATTGTCACAGGCTCTACTCACTTTGCCATTTTACACAATTCTTCTACTGAAAACACAATTTTCCTAACACAGAATGAATATTAACGTGTGTGTAGCCCTTAGAGTTCATCAATAGTGAATAACTTTTGCATATGCAAGGAATTTCTAATGGCATTACTGCACAACAGCCATTTCAGGAGAGGCGACCTTCCCTTGGCTATGTCAACATGTTGATTGTCTCTACCCGTTTGTGCGTTTTTCTTTGCTACAGACACAAGAGGAAGCTGAAAGCCATCGTTGCAGGAGCTACAGGTGAGACAGCAGAGGGAACCTCCCCTGCAAATGGAACTACCAGAAGCGGTTAACTGTTACAACCATAAATTAGAATAGCTGTGATTTCCTGTGTTTGCATATATTATTAGAGTTTATACATCACCCATTTGTCTTTTGTTTTACAGGGAACCAAGGCCTCATGGATATCTTGGATATGCCAAACACCAATAAATACTCATTTGAGGGGTAAGACTATCTAGTGTAAACACATTTGAACTTGAATTCTTTGAAATGCTTTAAAGGCTACTTGCTCATGACTCATCCCATTGTGGATGTGTACTGCTTTTGAAAAACCAATGTCTGACAGAGACATGTATAGCTGCAGTATATAATACTGGTGATGTGCTGATTAAGGTCAGAGCTAAGACACAGAGAGAGCCTAGGGCCAGATTTTTCACCGGATATAAGAATCTAAAGTGTCTGGCAATAAACACAGTGGCAATGACTAGAGTGTCTTGGGTTAAATATATCATCTTTGACGGTGATGTTTGATCTCAGGGCCAACCCTGTGTGGCTGGACCCATTCTGTCGTAACCTGGAGCTAGCAGCTCAGGCAGAGCATGAAGACGATCTGCCAGAGAACCTCAGTGAGATCACAGACTTGTGGAACAGCCCTGCTCGCACTCATGTGAGTACATTTATCAGTGTACGTTCATTTATTCCTAAGAGTACACTTTAAAAGAAATTAAGACATCAGCTGGAACAACCATTTCACTAACGGATGCAGTAAGTTACATTGGATTCATTCTAAAAAGTGAACGCTTTATTAAGTAGCATAGATTGAATGAATCAATGTACAGTATATGCAGAATATACATGTTGACAGTGGCGTTGCTAGGCCTGGTCGTCCGGGGCTATAGCCCCAGATCTATTATGTATAGCCCCGGATCTCTAATTCACCTAAACAATTTTTATATAAAAATAGCCCCTAATCTATTAATCCGATTGTGCCTTATGACAATGCAGACGTGTAGGTCGCTAGCGTGTACATCGAGATTTTCCAGGTGGAATAGGGGAGGGCTAAGCCCTGAATGTATTGTGATTCTAGCGACGCCACTGCATGTTGAAACACAATTAACTACATCCTGAGTGAGAATTTAAAGGCCATAGTTTTCTTTCCACTCTGTTGACAGTTTTTCTCAATTCCTTGAGCACTTTTGTCCATGCAGAATTCACGTTTTCAAAACACTGAAAGTCCTCCACTGTTGGCCAGAATGAAATATGCATTTCATTCAAGTCATGAATCTGAACCTCTCTTCCCTTGCTTGGTCCATTCTTGCAAATAGCAATACCCACTTTTATGCATGAATGTGCAATGCTTCTTTTTATTTGAGTTTCCAAAGCTTCATCTCCAAAGCAATTTCACAATTTCACACAAAGCTATACAACGACCAGACCCAAATGAGAAATCATTAGGAATCTCCTTGAATACGGCAACTATAACAAACTTCCCAAACAAACTTTGGGAGGTATTCTGTTTAAAATAACATCTTTCACCAATGCACATTATATTATTTCGGCGTTCCTTTGGTGGAGATCTTAAAAGGCCCCCATATATTTCAAAAAAACTTTTAGAATTGAGGAAAACCCTTGGTGGCACATCAAGAACCTGCCACTTAATTCAAACAATCATTATCTGGTAGGTGTTCTTCATAAAACTGTATGGGTGAGGAACCACATTTTGTTCATTATTTGATCATGTCAATTATTATTTTTACAGCCAGGATCTTATAAATACCTACTATAGATACAGATATCACCACAAGAAAAATAAACACAAGGATTTCCTTATCTGGTCTAGCTAGGTATTGTGCCAAGAATCCGCCACATTCCTTGTTTTTAAATGAGCTGTAAAGTGCTGTTCATACCTGACTAACAAGTACTTCTTCCTAATCTGGCCCGTTTACATCTATACCTGTCTAAATGTTACGGATCCAATCAGCACACAGGCACGTTCATGTCAAAGGTTACATGTTAGTGCAGGGCTCAATTAGTTGGCACGGCTCTTGCCTCCAACTGACCTCCAGGCACACACTGCACTTGACAATTAAAAAACATTATGGAAATGACTTGTATTGTCCACTGGACCCTTGACTGAATGCATGCCAAAGTCAATGATAGATCTGTCAGTGTTTGGGGAGGGACGTTTTTAACTGAAATGTATGTGTGTGACAGGGAACATTTGGCCGTGAGCCCCAGGCCAAACCTGATGATGATCGCTACTTGCGGGCAGCCATCCAGGAGTATGACAATATCGCCAAGCTGGGACAGATCATGAGGGAAGGTCCTATTAAGGTGAGGAACATGCACAAAGATGACCCCCCCAGGTCACAGAGACAAAACATTTTGGGCTAGAGACTTACGTTGATCTGTTTTTAAAATAACCCTTTGATTTGAGGTGCTTTACAGCCATCTAAAACATACTGTCATGAGAAATTTGATTTTGATTGACTTGGAGTAGCCCTAACTGCTGTGCTTTCAGGGCTCACTACTTAATGTGGTTCTCGATGACTACCTGAGGCTTAAAAAGCTCTTTGCCGCCCGACTGGTCACAAAGTCGACCAGCCAAGGTGACCAATCATCTGTCACAGAGGTGGGACATGAGAAGAAGCGGGTCCAATCCTGTTTGTGTGCTGTCCTGTTTCCCCTGCCGCCCCAGGGCACTCTCTTACACCCCCCCCGCCCTTCCAGTTCTCACTGCCTCACGCACGGCTTGCATGTATCCTCTAGGCCACCTTGACTACACTCTCCTGCGCTTAGCAGATCGTTCCTGCTCACTTTACTAACGACTGACACGCTTCTGTTCTTCTCCTCAGATTTCCTTTCAGGGTAATTTCTGACTGCTACTCTCAGCGTCTGACTGTCAATGTTGTGCACTTTTCGATGGTACAATCGGCGCTCACTGCTTCTTGGTTTTCTCAAATGTTCCCATCTTCCCCCCAACACCCCCCCCTCCCCATATCCTTCTTTTCCTCTCCTCCTTCCCACGGCCCTCGTTCCTCTCCCAGCTGATCCAGAGTGACGTGGACGACGACGAGGAGGAGCGCGTGGGCATGGGGGGTAGCCGGGGAACGTTGCGCTTCAAACACAAGCTCCCCGTGGAGATGAGGGGACCCGACGGCGTGCACGTGATCCACGGCAGCACGGGCACGCTCCTGACCTCTGACCTGAACAGCCTGCCCGAGGACGACCAGCGGGCGCTGGCCCACTCCATGGAGGCGCTGAACAGCGACGGCGGACTGTACGCTGAGCGCAACGCCCGCACGGAGTCGGCCAAATCAACGCCGCTGCATCGCGACAACAAGGACTCGGACACGCTGTCGGAGAGCCCACTGGAGATCTCCGAGTTATGACTAGCCGAGGCCTCGCTGGTCTGACCACCTTCCTCCCCTATCCGCTCCCCAAAACAACGAGGGTCAGGCACTGACCGCTTTGACCCCGGGAAGATTTAGGGAAAACGGGCGGAGGTTCAGAGGTTGGAAGCTTGGGAGTGTGTGCAGTCGTGGACCTGGAAAGGCCAGATGTTCTAGAGCCGCGGAGGACAGAATAGCAGCGCAAACTGAGTCAACGTGGTGATTAATAGGACACTAACGCTAGTTTGTCTGGGACACCCTCGCTTGCAGAACACCAGAACTCTGACACATTTGTTTAAAAATCCAGGTGGAAAGAGAGACTGGTTTCAGCCTAAACCTGGTCATGTGACTGTCACCGCTCACACAGTGTAGTGCTGTCTCCACTGCTCCCTTACTGCCAGAAAAAAGGACAGCATCATTCTACAATCACGTCCTAGACTGCACACACTCAAAACCTACAAAACAAAGAAAAAGCCACACACTCAGACCAGCGAATGGCCCAATACGGACTGTGAAAAAGGTTACATTTCTCTGTCAAGTTCTTTTTATATGACTGTATGTGTTAATGGATGAAGGGGTAGATTATTGGGGCGTTCTTTAAAATGAAAGCGACTTGAGGTCTGGAGGCGCTGACTGCAGTGCATTTACGTTCCGTCTCCCCAAAATCTTGGTTATTTCTGAACTTGGAGACGTAACTGGACACCAGCAGACACAGATCTCCCTTATGGTGGTGGATTAGACTAAAATATCAGACCACAAAGAGACAAAGCACCGCAGACAGATGACGTTTGATGATGTCATTGTTCATTATGAGTCAAGTTAAGGCATGTTCTAGAGAAGAGGCTTTGTTGGATTTTAACATAAGAAAGCAGTCCAGCAGGCATCAGGATTTCTGTAGTGACTGAAAGGTCAGTGTGATAAAGACTTAGACTGCACAGCATTGTTCATTTCTGATTCAAACTGAAAATAGGCATCGGTTACTGCAAATGCGTTCTCTAATACGGGAACATGGCCTTTAAATTTCAATCATGCTGTCGTGCTGAACTTTTGGGATTCAGATTAAAAAGGGCCCTGTTTGTATTAACGATCCACAGTGAGCGCATTAGTAGACTTTGTCACTAACAGGAAAAAACTCATTAAGACGAAGAAGAACGGGAAGATGCCTAAGTGTAGAAGTGGAAGCCTCATCTCAGGCTGAAGATCAGTGGTACAGCATGATTGAAATGTACATATCTGATTCCGTGGGCATAAGCAGTGTACAGTCTCTGTCATTGCAGGAACATTGACTTTAAGGGCTGTATTCAATCTGTAAAAAGTGTTCTGGATTGAATAGTGCCTTATATTTCAATCATGCCGTATGCTGTATCTTCTGCGCTACTGACTGAATCTTACATTGCCAAGTGGGAAAAATAGTACGTAAAACATAATAAGAAATCCTCATTTTGGGAAATAATGAAATAAAGTTGACACTGCCATCCGAGTTAATGGTAAAAATGAGCAGCCTATGCTTTATTTTTTTATTTTGTAAACAAAAAAATGTAAGAAAATGGTATGGAGAAAAAATATTTTTAGAGAAAACCCAAATGCTGGTTTAAATAAATGTGAAGAGAGCAAAACGTTGATGTTTGGAATACATGTAACTACATTGTACTTTAGATACATCTGTTATTTTATTTTCTATAAGAACTGTTGCTCGATCGGATTGTTGTGTTTAACTATATTTATTTTTATATTTCCATCATGTTTTTATTTTTGTCATTGTCAGCAGTGCTGCGATACACGTAGGGAAACGTTGTTGGATGATCTGTGATAATAAAAGATTTGCGTGTAACCAATGTTTCATTAACGAAGTAGATGCAATGTGTTGCACAAAGGCACACATAGAAAATCTAGTTTTACGGTAAAACGTTTCTACGGATTTATCTTCTGGCATCACTTATTTAACCAGCTTAATCAATTGAGAATAAGATGTTATTGAACATACATCATTACCGTAATCAGATTTATTATGTGCTTTGCTGTTACATTCATAGAGCTTTTAACGCAGTCACATACTACATTATAATAGAATCCTGCTTTGGGCCTTCCAAAGGTTTCCGACTACAACTGGTGATTGTCGAACTGCAATCCATATACGCTGAAAAGAAAATGGAGAAACTTAACCACTCGGACTGAAACATCCACGAAATAACAATTCTGGTTAGAAGCTTTAGGACAAAATAAGTGTTGGCTAGGGTGTCTGACACATTTCTAAAATAGCCTTGTTTTACAGTAGAATGACGTGCTTTATATCTGTGGATCCTGATGGCCTTCAGTTACAAGCACAGTGAAGTATAAGCGACTTCACTTTTTTACTTATGGGTGATAGTGTTATAATGCCCAAATATCCCCCAAAAATATTTATTAACTTTGTAAATAAATAGCAGACACCAAATTGGTTCTTATGACCTGGGGGACTCTCAATGTAAGTTTTAGAGGGATTATTTAGTCAGTCACCCCAAAACATACCTTTGTATTCCAGCAGATATACCTTATTTAGTTTGAAGCGCATACCAAGAGAACATTGAAAAAGTTCAATTCTCTTTCACCACACTGCCCCCTGGTGTCAGTGGTGCAAATAACAAACTGCTGTAGTGTTGGTGCAAGGTGCTACATGGCACTAAGTAATTGATCCTTTAAATGATTGCGATGACAATCCTAACAAAATACAGGACAATGCTTTTACCACAACACCTGACCCTTTATTGTTTTCTCAGTACATAGAAAGTGTGTTATCGATCATTCTCATCAGATATAAAAGAGCCTTGGAATAGATTGGCCTTCAGCTCCAACACCTGGTCTACCTGGCTCTAAGGTCAGACTCATGTGGCCCGGGTGGCTGTGGCGGCGGTCGCTGTGGCAGTTGTGCTGGCTCCAGTTACAGACATCTTCTTAAGTGTTCGGTTCAACTGCACAGCAAATAACAGCAACGAAAAATGTATTGAAACAAACTAAAGCCAATAAAGGGTACAATTCTATTGACTATAAAAATATATTAAAAATATGGGAGCAAATATTTTCATTTCTTACCTCCTCAAACTTGTGAATCTGTCTGATGAAGAAGTCTCCGTAGCGACGGGCCACCTTGGTGTCTGCGATGTGGATCATGTCCTGCAGGCCCAAATGTAAGTGAAATCATGTTACTTCAAGTCATTCATTCCAAAGACATAATTCAATATTGACTTAATGCACTGATAGTGGTGAGATGAGCAGGCTTCATCTTCACACACACCTTGTCTATGTAGAAGTCGACCTCAGAGGCGGACTGGAACTCTCCGTCCAAGGCAGAGATTCCGCTGGTCCACACCAAGTTCTTCATCTTGTGTTTGAAGACAAGCAGCTGGATGCGGAACTCCTGCTCAGTCATGTCCAGGAAGCCTGCCAGCTTGGCCACGGGCATGGTCGTGTAGAGCTTCAGGAAACTGGACCGGAGGGAATGATGACAGAGGAAGCAAGTTAAAGAGCTGCTTCCTATGGGCCTTGTTCATTAGGAATAAACTTTTTAAAAGTCACTGACAAAGTATCTCCTTGTGGTGTTGTTACCTGACAGGTGAGTAGTAACTCCTCGTGGTGTTACCTGACAAGTGAGTAGTAACTCCTCGTGGTGTTACCTGACAAGTGAGTAGTAACTCCTCGTGGTGTTACCTGACAAGTGAGTAGTAACTCCTCGTGGTGTTACCTGACAAGTGAGTAGTAACTCCTCGTGGTGTTACCTGACAAGTGAGTAGTAACTCCTCGTGGTGTTACCT